>JAJOZX010001555.1:477500-517500 GCA_023014485.1 Bathynomus jamesi
TCCCCAGAGATAATAATCTAAGGGAGAAAAATCCGGAGACCTTGCGGGCCATTCAACGTCTCCAAATCTTGAGATTAACTCGCCTGGAAACGTTTGACGCAAAACTGCCATGCAATTCCTCGTGGTGTGGCAGGTAGCTCCGTCTTGTTGGAACCAGTGGTTTTCTAGACAAAGATCTCTTAATTTAGGAATAAGGAAATCGGTCAACATTTTTTCGTAGCGATCACCATTTACAGTGACCGTGTTTCCGGTGGAATCCTCGAAAAAGTACGGCCCTATGATCTGAGATGCAGTAAGACCACACCAAACAGTTACACGCTGACTATGCAACGGGACTTCGGTAATATTCAATGGATTTTCTGTTGCCCAGAAACGACAATTTTGTTTGTTTACAGTTCCATTCAAGTGAAAATGGGCTTCGTCTGACATAATCAAAGTTGCTAGAAAATTGGTGGTGTCATTTACCTTCTGTTGGATCCATTGACAGAATTGTCGTCTTCGTGCGAAATCTCCATCGTTTTGTTGTTGCACTGTTTGAATTTTATATGGAAAGAGCATTAAATTTTGCTTGAATATACGATGTGTTGTTCCATATCCAACTCCTAACAGCTGAGAAGCACGTCTGATGCTTATGTTAGGATTATCCTGTACAATTTCATGAGTTCTGTTAATGATCTCGTCTATCCTTACTGTGCGCACTCTTCTAGTTGGTTTTCTTTTTCCAATGCTGCCAGTTAGGGAAAAATTTCTGACACATCGACGGATTACTTTCTTAGAAGGTGATTTTGACATCTGAAAATTTGTCTTGAAAGATCTTTGAGCTGAAACTACACTTCTTCCATGCTCATAATATTGCTCAGTTATGAAACGCAGCTGTTCCACAGTCCATGCAGTCATCTTGAAGGGTTAGTTTTAACTAACACTTTTATTTTGTTTTGTATCTTATCTTGTCTTGTATTGTCAAAACCTATACAATCCTGTACAAACTTGTAACTATCCTTTTTCGAATGATGCGTATGATTTTATAAAAGGACTTATACTTTAAGAGTTACAGGGGTTTCTTTTCGGTCCCATTTCTCTGGATCACCCTTTATATATATATATATATATATATATATATATATATATATATATATATGGTATAGAAATAAGAAATTGTGGGAGGAGCATACACATTTTTAAGGAAAACTCCCAATTTTAGCTCTTTGCTCGAATTCAACACAAGCTCAAATGAATTGTTTACAACCAGTTTCATAGATAATACCTAAATGATATCTAGGTCACAAAAAAATTATATAAAAATAGAAGAACAATTAAAGAAATAAAATAAAAATAAAATGAAAAATATAAAAATTGTAAGAGGAGCATACAAATTCAAGCTCAAATGGATTATTTACAACCTATTTTATGGATAATGCCTAAATAATATATGTCACCAAAAATAAAAATAAAGAAATAAAAATAATAATGAATTGAAAAATAAAAATAAAAATAAAAATTGTATGAGAAGCATACAAATTTATAAGGGAAGAATTACCAAAGATTTAGCACTCTGCCCTTCTTGTTTAAATCTCTTCTGAACGAATTCAAAACAACGAGATCGAGTTGGAAGAGACCTCTGCTCATGTTAAAATTATTTGTAATTTGAATAACAGCAGACTCAAGAGTATTTCTATTAACAATGTTGCTAGAATGAAACAAAACTGAAGCATTATTCCAATCAATACAATGGGATAATTCTGACAAATGGACAAAAAGAGCACTGGACGACTGTCCCGTCCTAACGGAATATTGATGCTGTTTTACACGCGTGTGGAAATCCTTTCCCGTCTGACCTATGTAAAAGGAATCACATTGTTTACAACCAATTTTACAGATAATGCCTGAATTATTGGTAGGGCTATTTTTTACTATGATATTTTTCACAATATTGTTATATGAAAATACTAAATTAATATCCAAAAGTTTAAGTACATTGGCAATGCCTAAAAAGCCCGGGAAAAATGGAAGTACTAAAATATTCTTTGACAAAGTGCGAGAGTTATTATTCACACGATAGAAGGTTCTTTTTGCCTTGTTAAGACAAGATTCCAGAAACGCAGGTGGGTAGCACAGATCACCTCCGATACCGTTGATTTTTTTTAATTCGGCATCGACGTATTCCAGACTGGCGATCCTAAGAGCGCGGAGAAACATTGAGGAAAATATGGTCTTCTTAATGGGGTTGTCATGTCCAGAGTAAAAGTGCACGTAGGACAAATTGTTTGTTATTTTCCGATCGATATTAAACTTAAAACCTGGGCTTTCCCTATGTACACGCACATCCAAAAACGGGATTGAGTTGTCTTGTTCCACTTCCAAAGTAAACTTAATGGAAGGGACTTGATCATTTAGCTGAAGGAGGAAGTCATCCAGGTCACGATTCATGGGCCAGATACACAAAATATCGTCGACGTACCGCAACCAAGGGATGCCTACCCCCAGGATTCTCGGAATGTATGTAATTTCGAAAAACTCCATATAAATATTGGAGAAGAGGGGCAACAAGGGGTTGCCCATGGCCATCCCAAAAACTTGTTGATAATGCTCGCTATTGAAAGTGAATTTACAGTCTTTGATGCAAAGCTTAATAAGTTCCAAAACGATGTGTGCAGGTAATGGCAGGTCATACTTATGTAATTCTCGGGCGAGAAAGTCAAGCATATCGTCAATCGGCACTTTTGTAAACAATGAATAAACGTCAAAACTGATCAATCTATCGTTGGTTTCAGTGCGTACATCATTCAATTTTTCAGTAAGATCCATGGAATTTTTTACATGTGAATCAGAGATAGTTCCGAGAATGGGGGACAAGACTTTGACAAGCCATTTGGAGAGTTTATAGGTAATAGAGCCCAACGAGCTAATAATAGGGCGCATAGGGTTGCCAGGTTTGTGGGTTTTAATAAGACCGTAAAGGTAGGGAAGAGAAGGTGAAGTAAAGCGGAGTTAAGTTCTTATGATCTTTGAGAATGCGTTTCAAGCCACTATTGAATGATTTGATGCACACATCGTTTTGGAACTTATTAAGCTTTGCATCAAAGACTGTAAATTCACTTTCAATAGCGAGCATTATCAACACACACTTCTCTCCCTATTCCTCACTACATATACATGCATCTTACACACTACATATTCTTTTCAAAATTAAAAAAAAGACAACAACTTCAAGAGCCTCGGAGTCCCCTAGGGAGGAGACCATGAATGTCCCCACTGCTGGCTCCCCGCTGCCGATACCGAGAACGCTACCGCCCATTCGAGATGTTCTGGGCCTCTGCTTGATTCACTTTTCATAATGTTTTGCGACATTCGTGGCCTTTCCTCAAATTTTCACTCTGTTGAACACCACCTCTTTTCCTCTAAACCTCATCTCCTTTTCCTCACTGAAACTCAGGTGTCTGGGAGGACTGACAGCAACCCCTTTTCTGTACCTTCTTACTTTCGCATACTCAATTTCACTCCAAAGGTGGATGTTGCGTATATGTACGAAATGATGTAACTTGTTCTCGTATTCCCGAAATCGAATCTTCCGAATTCTATACCCTCTGGCTACGGCTTTCATGTAAATCTCAAACTAAATACATCTGCGCTGTTTACCTTTCTCCTAATTCTACTGACTATCCAAAATTCTTTGACTACCTCACTTCCAAAGTGGAATACATTCTATATCACTCTTATTTTGCTGAAATCTCCATTTTAGAAAATTTCAATGTTAACCACCACCTTTGGCTTTCCTCCTATTTCACTAACATCCCTGGTGAACAAGCTTACAACCTTTCTGTCCTAAATGACCTAGAGCAGATTGTACAGCACCCTACTCGTACCCCCGATCGCCTTGGAGACAGACCCAACATTATGGATTATTTCTTGCCTCTCATCCTTCTTCTTACTCTGTCAAACTTTTTTCTCCTTTGGGCTCATGCGACCACAATTTTATATCTGTTTCCTGTCCTATCGCTCCAATCAGGCCTTTGGCGCCATTGATTGGGAGACCCTTAGGCAGTACATCTCTGATTCCCAAGGAATGATTACTGCTCCCGTGGCCGAGGCCCTTCCGAGCGCATCACGCGGGTGATTCTCTCGGGCATGAAGGCGTACATTCCATATTTAATTCCAACTACTAGTGCTGAAAAAACTTGGTTTAACTTTACTTCTAATGCTATTCGCAACAGAAAGGAGGCTTTCAGAAGGTACCGTCGCTATCCAACTCCTGATTCTCAGCTTATATTTCTGCCCGGAATCGTGCAAAAATCTATTCTTCGACTCACCAAAAATTCCTTCATTCGACGAAAATATGACAACCTATTCAATTCTAATTCTTCTCGCCCTTTCCGGCATCTAGCTAAGAACCTCTTCAACAACTTTACTTCCTCTTCTTTCCCTCCTCTTTTCCATTCCGATGGTTGAGTTGCCGTCTCTTCTCCTGACAAAGCTGAACTCTTCGCTCAAACTTTCGCCTCCAACTCAACTCTAGACGATTCCGGTGCTGTTCTTCCATCGCTTCCTCCCTCTGACTTTATTATGGCTGAAATTAGAATCTCTTCGAAAGATGTTCTTTCTGTCGTATCTGGGCTCAACTCCTGGAAGGCGTACGGTCCTGATGGTGTTCCTCGTGTTGTTCTCAAGAACTGTGCTTCTGTGCGGACAACCTGCCTAGGCAAACTCTTTCGTCTTTGTCTTTCATCTGGTACTTTTCCTACCTGCTGGAAATTCGCTTTCATTCAGCTTGTCCCAAACAAGGGTGACCCCTCTCAACCGTCCAACTATCGTCTAATTGCTTTCATTTCTTACCTTTCTAAAGTTTTTGAATCTATCCTTAATAGGAAGATTCTTAAACACCTCTCTTCTCACAATCTTCTTTCAGATCGTCAGTATGGGTTCAGCAAGGGACGCTCTACTGGCGATCTGCTTGCAAATCTCTCTGACTCTTGGTCATCCTCCTTTCGGGATTTCGGTGAACTTTTGATATTGAGCTAGACATATCCAAAGCTTTGGATCGAGTCTGGCATAAATTTCTAATTTCCAAACTGACCTCCTTCGGTTTCTATCCTTCTTTCCGTGCCTTCATCTCTGATTTCCTTTCTGGCCGATCTATAGCTGCGGTTGTAGATGGCCACTGTTCTTCTCCTAAAGCTATTAACAGTGGTGTTCCTCAGGGTTCTGTCCTGTCACCCACTCTTTTCCTTTTATTTATTAATGACCTATTAAGTCGCACTTCCTATCCTATCCACTCCCATACCGATGATTCCACTCTTCACTTCTCTACCCGCTTCGCAAAACGTCCCTCTCAACAGTCACTCCATGCTTCCCGTAGGACGACTATGGAGCACCTGACCTCTGATCTTTCTACCATCTGTGATTGAGGAGGAGAAAATCTTGTGGCTTCCAATGCCTCAAAAACTCGGTTCCTCCATCTGTCTACTCGTCACAATATTCTACACGACTATCCCCTTACCTTCAACAGCACACAACTCAATCCTTCCTCTTCTTTTAACATTCTTGGCGTTTCCTTTTCTCTTGATCTTTCCTGGGAAGATCACATATACTCTTTTTCCAAAACAGCTTTTAAGAGGTTAGGTGTGTTGTAACGCCTCCGCAGTTTCTTCACCCCCGCTCAGTTACTGTCTTTGTATAGGGGTCTTGTCCGCCCTTGTATGGAGTACGCTTCTCATGTATGAGGTGGCTCAACCCACACAGCTCTACGTGACCGGGTGGGATCAAAGGCTTTTCGTCTCATCAATTTCCCGCCTCTTTCTGACTGTCTTCAGTCTCTCTCTCTTCGCCGCAATGTTGCCTCACTCTCTCTTTACTATCGCTATTATGATGGACACTGCTCTTCTGAACTCTCTAACTGCATGCCTCCTCCTTTAAGGAAAGCACGCAGCACCAGACTTTCTACACATGCTCATTCCTTTTCTGTCCAATTCTCTAACGCAAAGGTAAATTGGTATTTTCAATCTTTCATCTATTCAACCGGTCAACTGTGGAACAATCTTCCTCAATCCATCTTTTCCCATGTCTATGACCTCCAATCTTTCAAACGCAGAATGTCCAGGCATCTCGCAAACACTGGACCTTGGTTTTGGCTTTCTTCTTCTATGAGGGGGGGGCTTTTGCAGGCATTCACCCTTGGCCCCTCCTCCCTGCATAAAAAAGGAAATTTATATCGTATATATTGAATATTAAAAACATAACGTTGTTGTGTAATATGTTGTCTGAGATTGAGATATAATAACTTGCATGTAATTACTGTGTTAAAGAAAATGAAATGAAGTGGATATGAAATAAAGTGAATACAGAGGGACGGAAGGACGGACAGGAGTCCCTTTTTATAGTATAGATCAGTGGTTCCCAACCTGGGGTCCGCGAAGGTAGTACTGGGGGTCCGTGAGCTTTCAATATTTCGAGAGGCTCCAATGAAAATCGTACATTTACCCACGATAAGGGCGCTCAGGCTAAAATTTCAAGTTTCCTTGCTCTTGGCTGGAATTATTAATACTTTATTTAATAGGCTGTATTTTAATTGCATACTCTCTTATATGTCCTTTATTTGATAGTGAAAAATGAGAAAACGAGTTAATTATTAGTTAATAAAAACAGTTTATTTGGTAGACGGAATCTTTCAAAAACATGGGGTCCGTGGGAAAAAAATAAAAATAAAAGGGGTCCTTTGTGGTGAAAAGGTTGGGAACCACTGGCATAGATATTCACATTAAAATTTCCTGCAACAGATTAAAAATTAAAATTTGCTGCAATAGATGGCGCCACTCGTTCGATAATATAAACTGTATTTTTAAGAAGCCGCGTTTTGTTGATCAGGTAAACCAATGCAGACATTGTAAACTTTGTTCGTAGGAAATGTCAATCTAACAAAATCTTGGTTCTTATATTAACAGAGGAAATTTGTAAGGGAATTAACAAAGATGGCTTTGTCAGCCGATATATAACCATGCCACTATTGTTAAAGATACTAATTTATTTGTCAAAATAACAATATTATTTCCTGAGTGTAGCGTCGCTGGCGACTAATTCCTGGGTTCGAATCCTAGTGTAGCTGGCGCATCAATTCTGTTTGATTAAAGTTATTATACAGCTTTACCTACTGTCGAAGGCATCGCGAAACCACCCCCGTCATTTCTTCCAATGTATATAATAAACCTGTTCTAAAGCAGATTATTGTTTACATTTTACGTACAGAATTATAACCGTAGTTCATATATATACAGGGTGTTTCATAACATGTGGGACGCACTTTCAGGATGGATTCAGGACCTGAAAACAATGAAAAAAGTTTATATAAACATATGCCCGAAATCGCTTTGTTTCTGAGTTACAGCTCGTTGTGTGTTCCAGCAAATATCCGCCTTACCTTTAAAGGAAGTGCTCAAAATGACCGCCTTGCGCTTGAATACACGCCTGAACACGCCTCGTCATAGACTGCCTGGCGCGTTCAAACATTCCAAGTATTGCTCAGATTTTCTGGCATCCTTGTTCTACACGTTGGCGAAGCATTTCAACATTGTCAAGGGGTGTCACGTAAACGATGGATTTCAGATGACCCCACAGGTAAAAATAGAGTGGATTCAGGTCCGGGGAGCGAGCATGCCACGCAATGGGTCCTCCACGGCCTATCCATTTATCAGGAAAATGGTCATCCAAATAATTTCTGGGTAGAGTGCAAGTTGCATAATATTATGTAATGTTGCAAGAGTGCCAACTCCCACCCCCTTTGTTGCAAAAAAAAAATTCCCCGACCCCCTTTGTTGCCAGCCCCGAAATGGGACTGCAAGGGGTATGCAACCTGGAGTTATCCCCCAAGCTGATCCCCCAAAGGGGAGTGCCAACCTTTGTTGCCAACCCCAAAATGGGATTGCAAGGGGTATTCAACTTGGAGGCGGAGTTCTCCCCCAAGCTGAACCCCCAAAAGGGGCAGAAGAGGGGAGCCCCTATGGGGGAGGAGGTGGGATTGCCTCACCCCCCAAAGGAGCAGAAGGAGATAGTAAGAGAGGAAGGAAGAGGAGGGTCTTTGCTCGACTGATTGCCGAGCTCATGTGGCATTCTTCATCCGTCCGCCGCCTCTTATAGGACACTAACCAACCACTGGCGTAGTCAGCCAGTTGGCAGAGTTGGCAGATAGCATTAAATATTTATTTCTTCTATATATTATTCAGTCAGTCGGCTTCTGAGTTGCCAGACAACGCCATATATATAATTATTATTCAGCCAGTTGGCTGCTGAGTTGCCAGATTCGTTATTTATTTTAAATAAGCTTATGTTACAGTTGGCTGAGCTGTCAGCCTCGTTACTTAACTATTCAATTACTCTGTTTTAGAAAGTGATATAAACGTGTTCAAGGAATAAATAAAACACCATTACAACGTTCTGTTTATTAATTATTGGATATACAATAGGATATATATATATATATATGATCAAATACTAGAACGGGGAATATATAATCATTCAAATCTTAGTATTAACCAAATATTAGAAAAATATATATTTATATTAATTATATATAGTCGTACAAAACATGAAAAATATATAATCATACAACGCACAGTATTAATCAAATATTAGAAAAATATACAGTATAGTTATATTAATTATATATAATTGTACAAAACATAGTATTAACCAAATATTAGATAAATATATATATATATATTTATATTAATTATATATAATCGTACAAAACGTAGTATTAGCAAAATATTACAGTAAAAATATATATATTGTCTTTACGTTCTACGGTACAAAACGGTAAATTCAATGATGATTGATGCTACATCAATATCGGCGTTACACGATGTGGTAAAACCGATCAAGCATCACCTCGCCGCTTAACTGATACAGCGGTTTATATTCGATGTAAAGGGCTTTCATATCATTCATCACTATTTTTGTACCCACTTTATACTCGGCAGGTAAGTTGCCTTTAAGCGCCACTAGAACGCAATCAAAAGCACGCGCAAAAACGTCATTGTTAACTATGTCATTAAATACAAGCTTATAATCATGCCTTTCCAATCGAGGGTTTTTCTTAACGTACCGAACTTTTCAATCGTGAACTCTTCTTCACCCGGCATAGCAGCAATTTAAATAATCTTCCAAGTCTTAACGGCAGCTATCTACTATATAGAGGTACAGTTCTTCAGAGTGAACAGTGTAGGCGAGCTCAGCTCTGTACCTCTCAAGCGTTTTGTACCAAAGCTCGGGATATTTCGAGGAGTCTAAGCATTTTAAATACGCATCCAGAGCTAGTCCGTTCTCTCCCTGCACATTCCTACATTCAACAAATCCGTCGAGCAGAGCGGTGTAAGCGTATTCAAGTATTGTGTCAAAGTAAATCATGTCTGAGATACGTGTGTCTAATATAGGCTTCAGCTTACGGAATCCAACGATCTCAAACATTCTGTCGAGGATGAAACGGTTTCGTGTAGAAACAAGAACGCCATTATCAGCTGTGTTCTTCCACATCAGTCGTACATCAACGCATGGTTGATTGTTATTTACGCTCAATGTACAAACAACGGTATATGAGGAGGCTTCACTAATCACTTCTCTTATTATACCTACGTCAGCTGGTATTTTATAGCGGTCCTCAGCCCACCTCTCAACTACCACGAAGATTTTATGCATCTCCTCAAGATTTAAATAAATAACGTTGCGCTTGCTCGCAGGTCTACTGTTCGTTTCAAGCACAGTTAATGGTGCCGGTTTCCCGCCTGAACACACGCAACGACTTCGTCACGGAGACGTCGTACGAGGCGTTGAGAATGCTTCTCAAAGGGAGTTCCATCGTGTTCACACAGCTCGAGATGACTATGGCACATCCACTCGGCGCAAGCTCTGACAAGACTATGAGCCGCGTGAGGCACGCAGGTAGGCAGGAACGGTTCGATGAGCGGTTGACTCACCCTGATGATACGTGAATGGGTTTGTTCGAACCCGTATGATCCGTGAGGTGCGAGTCGCACCATAATCTAATCCTAATGAAACCTGTCCAGCGCTGGCCCAACATGAATTGTTGTACCCCATTATACTGGGTAGGCGTTTTGAGAAATTTTCCGGTACAAGAACTAATTTCGGTTTTAACGTTTTATCACTACCACTCCCCGAATACGCACCAGACAGTTTCCCTCGGGGTAAATTTCATGAACTAGGCACATTTTATAATGTTTTATCTCTCCTAAAAATCTTCACACTGCCGGGCGCTGTTAGAGAGAAACATATGTTCATATTTAGGCTTTTTATTTAACAGGCGATACTCATCTCTAAAATCTGTTAAAAACTCACATAACCCTTTAGCCACAACCTCACTACAAACCTCATGATATATATTAATGTAGTGGTAAAAATACTTAAGATTGTCCATGATAACGAGATTCACATTTTCAGTCGTAGGGTATGAGTAATGGACATGGTGTAGCATGATATAATACCGTTTATCACACCACTCATCCACAAGGCTCACTACCCATAACTGTTGTTTAGCTTCTGAGGGTGCCGCTTCTTCTACCACGCGGTGCACGTGTGCCTTTATAAAGCTTAGTTCTACAACATACTTCAGTACATCGTCTGTACTGCGAAATCCTACAACCCCCTCGCCAGAATATCCGTAGAATATTTGAATAGCCTGACCCTTCGCACGATTCAATGCTTCCTTAAAAGAGTCAAAGGAGGCTGGGATAGGGAGTTTCTCAGTATCCACTACATCTCCGCACTTTACTGAATACCACTTCATAAATGTTGAACACGCGATATTAAAGGTGGCCATTTTCTTCTACGCGGGAGAGCATACACGTCTGAGCTCAAGGGTATACAGAGGTCAACTGAGAACGCGGGGACAGAGGCCTGCTCAGGCTACGGGATGAATCACGTCCCCGGTCTTACAGTGGGTGGGGCTTAACTTTTACTGTACATACGCACACACGCAAAGTGAAAAGCAAGTTGAAGCACGATTTATTTAATAAACAAAATTATTGAAGGTGTATATATTTGCAAATACGTGCAATAAATAAGTTAATAATAGGCACATCAAAGATTGTTCTCAATACATATATATTTACAAATACGTGTAATGAATAAGTTAGCAATAGCCCCATCAAAGTTTATGGTAACCAAAGGGTATGGTATCACGCCCCCCAGCTTCTGCGCCCGAAAATTGTGGGTGCCTACAATTAGCTGGGGAGGCCGTTCGCCCTCATCATCGGCCAAACATACAAGATCTTTCAACGAATCAAAGTTAACTACCTGTCGATTCGCTTGGTTAAGCGTGATACCCTTTGCCTTCACGATATATTTCGTTTCATTCCCTACCCTCACCCGTACCCCATAAGTTTTTGGACCTGTTGAGACAAAAGAGTCGGCGTATGCGATGTCTCCATACTCGTCCTTGATCTCATCAGTGAGCTCGCCGAGGAACTCCCCAATAGCAGGCATGTATTCACCACTCCTCGCTGTGAATATCACGCTATCTGTATCGGCATACAATACTCTCCGCCCAAGAGAATGCAATAGACCCCAAAGTTTGATGCGGGCGTAGGGTGTTGTGAAGGTGGCTACAGGAATGTTTGTAACCCTTGAGGTATCTGTGGCCAATTCAGTGTTGTTGTACTTTATTATGTAAGTATTACCTACATTCACGATCTCCATGACCTCTTTATCGGGTGCGTTGGCATAATCCCAGACTTCGCTATAGCTTTGTGACAAATGAACGTTCCCCTTGCCAGTATTATGTGCAAATTTTTCCCATAGACTGTTTAGACACAACTTTGGACTAAAGCGCTTGCCAGGATTCTTTGCAATTTGGGCACGTTCAAATTGTATACCTTCGTGGTCGCGGTAACGTTGAATAAGGCAGACTTTTCATCCTCGGTATCAACTCCTCGCGGATACCCTGATGCCTCAACCTTATCCTTCAAAAATGAGTTTATATACGGTGTGAAAAGGTTGGGTAGCTTCGGAAACCTCCACACCTCATGTATCTTCAGTATTCTATACCCATGGCGTACGGCTAGGGCCAGCTCAGGGCTTGTATATACGCCTCTGATCTTACGCTGGTGGGGTGTATGGTCACAATCGCCGTTGTTCTCTTCCGCGCACTTCACGCACAGGGGAAACATGAGCTTGTGGTCGATAACGACGGGTAAGATCGGCATCCATAATTCGTTAGGGGGGAGCACGTCTACAAAAGAGAGCCCAAAGTAGCGATCATTCAAATTTCTTGAAAATTCGTTGATGGAGGGCAGGTTAGGTCCAATGTTCCCTCTAAGGTGTGCGCGTGTGCGCGCGCACACGCGTTGTGAAACCCGCGCACACAGCAAAATAAAATGCGCACAGGCTCAAGCGTATCATGAGTCACGACAGTAAATGAAGTATTTAAAAAATATACCGCCACACAAGGTCTGACCATTTGCATCAACATACTCTATAGTCGCTCTTTTAAGCATTAACCCCTTCCGCCCGACTTCGCCGACGTCCGCGCAGTTACGCAATACGGGTTTTTTTTACTCTTATGTATTTGCATTCTTTCTTTTATACATTAACGCATTGAATATAAACCTTCTCTTTCTTATTTTTGCATAAAAACGAATAGTAATTATCTCAATTTATTCCTATTTTGTGAATGGATAAAATCATGTATTAATCTTGATAGTCTGTTTTAAATTGCTAAATGCTAAAAATTGTTTTGAGAAATGATAACTATCATAAAATAGTCATTTTCAATTAATGTTTTTTATTTTATTTCTTTATTTTGTTGAATTTTATTTTACTATTTTTTATTTTATTCATATTTTTAGAATGGATAAAATGTTTTCTTTTTTAAGAATATATAATATTGTCAACAGTTTTTTAATATCCATTTAATAGTACCGTAATGATCAAGCTATCACCTTATGGAAATTATATTTATTAAGTATTTAATATTTATATACCTATATATTTAATTTGGAAGATAATAGCGCTCAGAAAAGTTTGCACAATTTTTCACCATGAATCTAAATGTATGCACAACGAAAATTTCTTGCGCACACGGACTAAAAAAAATTAGAGGGAACATTGGTTAGGTCCCACCAGTTTCTCAGGAGCGCCCAAGGGGTACGGGTTGTTCTTCATCACGTAGGGTATAAAGAACAGAAATCGTAGTAGTGAGTTCACACCCTCCGTAGGTGGAAAGTATAGCTGAAGGGATTTGTACGCCCACCGAACAAGCTATCACCGCATTTGAGAGGTTCCAGTACCATTGAACGCTTGATCGTGTTTATTTCCTCACGGTACGCCCGTCTGTCTCCATCCGTGCATCATATTCATGCTCCCACAAGACTTTGTGAGTGAACTGGGAGCCTATAAGTTGATCGCGGGTGCGGGTCCATGCAAGACAGTCGGCAGGAGATCTACCGTGGATATCTCCGCGATTCCACTCAGGACGGGGCATCCATGCCACCAGCATCCGTTAAAGGAGTACACAGTCTTCTCACCAGTGACACGGTTTTCACTTAGCCCATCAACCCAAAAAACACGACCATTAATCTTAATGGGTACTTCACCCGTGTTGCGGGCGTGCTTTATGTATACACCTGTCTGCTGCTGTAGTGTATGAGCCAGTAAATAGCCTTGTGGCCGTAACTGCGGGGGTTGTTTCTGTGAATAATGGCTAAGGTGGCTTTGGCATGAAGTTATTCTTGAACACCGTAAAACATAATGACGCGATGGTGGTTGCGACTTGCAGCGGATCGCATTTGAAACGGCCTATGTACATCCTTCTAAAGGCCTGGAAACATACTCTAAGCACGCGTACATCATTCACGCAATAACGCTCACATTCATCAGCTATATTATAAGGATTACGTTCATTAAAACTGTGTAGTATCGATCAAAGTCTTCACGTTCATCTACACTCATACAATCATAGTTAAAATAATGTTTGGGTGGAGGTAGCCCCACGTAATTTAAAGTCTCGCTAGTGAGGAAAGTGTAAGGGAAGTAGCCTTTTGATACTTCAGCTGCTACCCCATCACCTTGGTTAGCTTTGCTAATTTACAAGGTGTGAATAATAAAGTGTCTTTAAATTGTACATTACCTCTTATTTGCATCTGTATTAATTTGTTGCCTCTTTTTAAGGGATCACCTGGAAATATCTCAGAGGACTCGTGTTCGAGCAGCTCCTTATAAAGGAACTGTGTGTCAAATTTTGCCCCGTTATGGGCAAGAATATACACAGTCTTTTTTAGGACAAATAGTTTCACAGGGCTATCGTGAACAATCGTTTTAAAAACGTTTGTCCGTTTACCGCATTTGGGGCACTCATCACACTCGATCTCCATACACTCATCGCATATAGTTTGGCTCACAAGTAAATGCGGAATTACCTCTTTGGTTTCGGCATTCGTGTATGTTTCTATTTCGTAGTATACAGTTATACAAGGGCTGTTTTTATGCTTGGCGTCCTTCATATAACATACATGCTTTACGCCATCCGCCTTATATTTCTCATGGCATGTAGAACAGTGAATTTCGTCACACTTGTGCTTGAAATTTCCGCTACCATTCAAGGCGTGAAACATGCCACATTCACAGATTCTCATTTTCCTGCACGTGCCAATTGATTTATGGAGCTCAAAACAGCTATTATTGAAAAATGTGCGTCTACACACATCACAGTCCCTCTTCTCAGCTTCAACTACACGGCTTTCACATTTGGGGCTTTTACACTGCTCACATACCATGTGACATCTTTACAATGTTTCACTATCATCCGCAAACTCGAGGCACCCCTTACACAAATCATGATGTCGCCCATATTTTCGACTTTTATCATAACTCGCGTAAAGACACCTTATATTACGGATGGGGAGATACGTTGTACCTGACAGTCCTAAAATAAGTAGGGGTCTTGTACGATCTCTCACACTGCTTTTAAAAACATACACAGTCCTACGACGATCATCCAGCCAAATACAACTATACGGACATTCATTTCCTGTTCTACCCTTCTCAGCTCTTCAGGACCCATATTACAGTCAAATTCAAGTTCACAGTCTACAGCTAGTTTACGGGCACGCTCCACGATCGTAGGCAACCAAATTTTTTGGTCCTGTATTTACACAGTAAACATACGTAAGACTACTGCTATAAAGCCGCAACCACGATCGACGTTTATATGCCTTCTATAAATAGCCTGAGAATTGAAGTTAAGAGTGTAGGGTGTGGCACTATGACCCGCAACACGGAATACACGGTCAATATTTACCTTGAAGTTGTCCATATTGAATGTTATACTACTTTGGGCGGCTTGCATTATACGTGCTAATATATATTCTACATCTTCAGCAGCCAAACGTCTAAATGGCACTACCACTAAAAAATCATCTACATCGTTATCATCTGAACCGAATCCGAAGGACAGACTCGTCCTGACTTCACGCTCGTCGCGGTTCTGAAGGGCAAACTCTACAATGCGCTCTACAACGCGACGTAGCCCGCGCTCAATTCCATTGCTATACAGGGCTCTAGGGTCAACCCTGACTATATACCGATTTCTAGTCAAGGCTGGGGTGGGGTTGCGGAGCGCACCAACTCAAACGTTATATCATCCTCAACAGAACGAGTCACCGCTGAGGAGGATGGACGAGGGCCTATATTGGATGATGAGGGGTTGGCCGCGTAAGACGTTGAGGGCTGGGGGTGTATTACAGCAGACTCTACAGAGTGGGGGCTATGGAGGATATACAAGGGGCTGAAGAAGCTGATGTCGGGTTGGTAGCTTAAGACGTTGAGGGCTGGGGTTCTACTATTGGTTGTCTAATAACCGGCGCGTATTTCGAGCGTTTTATACCTGACGTGGAGGACTCTTCATCATGTCTCCGCTTTGAACGTGCTACACGTGTCGCAGGTGAGGGTTCATCGGCGGGTACGGGCACTGTAGATGCACGGTCAATGGATTCACCCTTGATGTCGATGATGGGGGCTGAACATCGTCGTCATTCACGGTTCTGTGGAAGGAGAAAACAAAATATAAGGAGCACAACTCGTTATTTGTGATATTCTGTAAATGAGTCACTTAGGTTTGTGACGTGTTAGAAATGGATGCTGTAGAAAAATTCAGATTCACGAGCCCATCCACATGTATTATATCTGGACCGACAGGATGTGGTAAAACGGTGTTTATGCTTAATAATTAAAGAAAAGGGTGAAATGTTCTCAAAATTTGTGCATAAAGTTATATGGTGCTATTCGACATACCAATCAGTGTTCAACGAGTACCAAGATGATGTTTTGTTCCACAAGGGGGTCTATGACGTTAATTCGTAAAGGGAAATGAACATACAGTCATCGTAATTGACGACCTCATGTTGGAGATGGATAAAACGTTTGCCGAGACATTTACAGTATTCTCCCACCACCTTAACATAAGCGTGTTCTTCATCAATCAGAATCTATTTTTCAAAAATAGATACATGCGCGATGTGTCGTTAAATACGCAATATCTAGTCTTATTCGCGCAACGTAGAGATGTGTCACAAATTGGGGTATTAGCCAGTCAAATGTTCCCGAGTCAGCGTAAGGAGTTTTTGGAGGTTTATAAAGAGGTCACAAAGCAACGTTATGGATATTTGCTTTGTGACCTTCACCCGCGAAACACGTTTAGGGTGCTTCTAAGAACGAATATATTTCCAAACGAGCCTGAAACCGTGTATATTCCAGAATGACGAATAGGCTAAAGAAATACCGTGAATTAATAAAAATCTATCAACGACTGCCTCGGCGTTGCAGCAGATGTTTGTTAAAAATATCGACTCTGACTTTTTAAAATGCATCTGCGAAATCTGCCTCAATGTTATAAAATGTAATGTTCCAATGAAATCCTGTCAGAAGGCTCGCTTACGTCGTTACAAGAACATAATACGGACGCTCGCCCATAAAAGTCAGACTGTGGGTAAGAAAAAGCGTATTATTGTACAAAGAGGCGGTTCGTTCCTCCCCATCTTATTTTCAATTTTGGGGCCTTTACTGACTAGATTAATATAATGAAGAAGGTGGTTGTGATCCCGCACGAGGTGTATGCTTCATTACAAAGGACCCCAGACGCGGCTCTAGAACCCCGTAAAAGTAGGCTTAAAAGAATGGAGAGTGAGCTACTATCCCTATTAAACAGTGAAAAGGCGCCTGATGAGAAAAGGGTTTTGTATCAAGAGGCTTTGCAGAAATTTCTTCATGAGTACGAAGATTATAAGCATCCTACAGAGCTCACCGTGAGGCACAGCTCGAGTAGCGCTGAGCATAGCGACACAGGGCCTGAGCAACCAAAGAGTAGCGGAACACAGCACATCGAACATGTGCTGAAAACAGCCTCCCCATACATTGAGGAATAAAGGGTTAAGTCTTTATAATCTGTTGAGTGAGGACCCCATCATACGGTGGGCCGACACAGGCGAGGTCATTGTTGATGGAACAAGGGTACAAGGGTCCAATATCGTTGATATTGTTCATGATCTGGTGAGAAAGTGGGACAGGCCCTCACCAACAGGATGGAGGCATATTAAAGCAAGACTACAGCAAATAAATGTCCCCAAAACATTGATAGGTAATCTGAATAGGTTAAAAGACTTGGAGAAGCCCAATCGTATCCACGTGCCTCTAAAATACGCAAATGGCTAACGTATTAAGTAAGCCCTATTATGACATTTCTAGCCCTGCATCTTATGGTGGCGTTAATAGACTGTACAGAGGTACTAATGGTGTAAGGAAAAAGGATGTTCAGAGATTTTTGTGTGCCCAGGATGCTTACACACTTCATAAACCGGTGAGAAAAAGGTTTAAAACAGCAAAGACAACAGCCGCATCGATTGACTCTATTTGACAGGCAGATTTAACAGACATGCAAAGATATTCAGTGTACAACGATGGCTACCGTTACATCCTATTCATAATAGATGCATTTTCTAGATACCTGTGGCTAGTTCCCCTGAAAATTAAATCGCCTGAAACAGTCGCTAAAGCGACCAAAACACTGATGTTGAAAGAAAACAGGATTCCGGGCTATTTTTGTACGGATATGGGGAAAGAATTTATAGGGCGAGCTTTTCAGAACATGCTGTCAGAGTTTAATATCAGCGATTACACTTCCAATTCTATACATAAAGCTTATTTAGCTGAAAGAGTTCAACGTACCATAAAGGAACGCATGCACCGTTATTTTACACATAAAAACACGTACAGATATATAAACGTTCTCGATTTACTGGCTTCATCCTACAACCGATCACACCACCGTACGATCGGTACAACGCCTAACGATGTTTTAGAAAGAGGTAAGCGCCCGAGAAGAGATGGAGTGCCACCACCACCACACTCTGCGCGCTTCAAAATCAGTGACTATGTAAGGCTGTCACGTTCGAGAAATAAATTCGCGAAGGGTTTTGAGCAAGGATGGACACGCGATATTTTTAAAGTTAGGGCTATGAGGCATAAAGGTGAAATAATGATGTATTACGTTCAAGATTTGAATGGGGAAGAAATCTCGTGGTTTTTTTTACCGCGAGGAACTTCAGAAAGTAACATTTAATTTAGGAAAAAAAGTGTTTAAAATTGAGAACATTTTAGGAGGCAAAGGTGCAGGAAAGAGAAAAATGTACCTGGTGAAGTGGCTAGGTTACCCAGAACGCTTCAATACCTATATAAATGCTGATGCCGTCATGAAGCTTAATTAGTATGCAACATGTCACCTAACCATTTCTACGTCACTCTCCCGTCTTCATCATCCCTGTCTGTACATCCTAACAACACACTAGCCAATTTTGTAACAGAACTCCATGGTCCCATCGAATTGAGTCGTGAATCGTATGAGGTGGGGATATGTGAACTTCAGTTATCCACCAAATATTTAACTCTTGAAAATGAACAAATCATATTTCTGATCTATAGAAGAAACGACGAGTGCGAAAAAATAGGCATAACATTAGACAACACTATACGGTCAACCCTATGCGGGGAGGAACAGTACTATAGCGCAATTGTTTCGTTAGGAGTCGGGCACTATGACACAGCCATGGACATTGTGGCGGGTTTAAACAAGAGTCTTCAAAAGTCATACTTTCCATACGATTTACTTTTTGAAGTCGTAAACATAAACGCGCATGCATGCACATTGAAGCTAAAGTCAACGCTTGGTGGAAATATTAAAGATAAAGAACTGTTCAAAATTGTGGCTGAGGGGCGATATAGCGCAGCTTTCCAAAGAGACACCTTTCACGAGGCACCGGATGACTTGTCCAGCTTAATGTATCAATTGAAGATGGAGAAAATGGCTGAAGACCCTGAGCCTCCAGACATGTGCTATATTTATAGCAATATAGTGTAGCACCAATTTGTTGGGGACACCCAGGCCCGCCTGCTACGCATTGCACACATCCCCAACCATAGAGGCCGGAGTTTGAGTATTACATATGACAGACCCCATTATGTGATTGTCTCAACTAATCTAATAACTAATATCTCAATATATATAAGAACGGTAGAGGGTAAAAATTTCCCATTCAGTGACGGGAGCTTAACAGTGAAGCTGCACTTTCGACGCACTGAGTTATAATGGCCAGAAAACCATTCATGGTATACCGAAGGGCGAGATACCAGCGTGGTAGTGGACTTGGGCCCATTTTTTCATCCATACTGCGCACAGCTGTACCACTGCTAAAGAGGGGGGCCAGGTACCTTGGGAGGAAGGCGTTACAAACAGGTTTTAACGCGGCAGAGGAAATGCTCGCGGGAACTAAACCTAAGGAAGCTCTAAAAAAATCATTTAAAATGCACACGGGATGAAATCATCAAAGATGCAAAGAGAAAAATGCGTGGCGGAGGAAAGAAGAGAATTGATAGGAAGAAGAAGGGGTGCCAGCACGTAGCGTAAAGAGAACTGTTAGGAAAAAGGGGTCACGTGGTATTAAACGTAAAAGGGCGCCAAAAAAGAAGTGTTCTAAGCGTATGAAACCTATGATCGATCATTTTTTTAACTGATATAAACTGAGGACGCTACTCTCACGATTCATAGATTAACTGATACTCGTCGAGGGAGGTGGCACTGTTTCTAACTCACCATGGCACGTTTCATTCATCCTTGCAGTTCACAGTGCTGTAAATCGGAGCTATCCCTCTTTGAGATGCCTCCAACTCAAGTTTCTATTGAGGACAGTGATTTTATTACAATTAACCCTTTAAACACGATTAGCTCACCCAGTGCTCCTATAGAATTCGTGATACCCAGTTCAAGCCCTTACTTTTTTGACCCGAGCTGTATGCACCTGTATACTAAACTTCGCATAGCTCATTATGACGGAACGGACTGTGATGATAATTATGCTGCATATCCCGAAACAAACTTTCTGCACGCCATATTCAGCCAGTGTGACGTATATTTAAATCAGACTAACATCTCAGCAGGCACGGGATACTATCACCTACGAGCATATCTGGAAAATGTCCTCAACTTTTCAAAAGAAGCGAAGGACACCTTTTTATCCGCCGAGGGGTATTACCACACTAAAGATAAGGGTAGTATAAAGGATAAATTTAAAAATTCTGAAAAAAAGAAATATGAATGTTTTGGGCGTCTGCATACAGACTTTACATTCCAGGAGAAGTTGCTTATGAACGGAGTGGATATGAAATTGAAGCTTACCCGCACGAGCCCTGAGATCTGTATAAATCTGGGAGCTGACCAAGAAGAAAGCGCGAAACCTGTTGTGATACACATCATGGAGGCATATTTGCGTATACACCGAGTGAGACTAAGTTCCGCGAAACATAGAAATTGAGAAAGAACTGGTATACGCCACAGTGAAATACCCAATTAACAGGGTACAGATCAAACTGTACACGATTCTCACAGGATTGGCACCGAAACAGATAGAAAACATCGCTCTTGGAGTACTGCCTAAAAGGATTTTAATTGGAATGCCTTGAAGTTTGAAAATTTTGGGCTTAAAAATATTACTTTATATATCAATGGCGTCGCACTGGGTGAGACAATGAATATGGACTACTCGTTAGATGCTGTGTTCACGCTCTGCGCGAGAGCATACAGCAGTTTAGCCCATAACACAGGTGCGTGTGATGAACTTGACTGCCAGCGTAAGCACCCATTTAAACCCGCAGCAGACCGGGGCGATTTCAGTGCGTTTGGATTTCGCCAAGTCTACAGACGCGCCTATTAGTGTACTAATATATCTCGAGACGCAGGCCCTAATAGAAGTAGACAGATTTAGGAACATAAGCACAGATTTTTAAAATGGATGCAAATACACTCCAGAGAGTGATGAAAAGTGACTGTTTCGCGCGTTCCAAATTTATCGGTGTGTATGCGAAAAATGAAATAGTGAAGGTACCCAGTACGGGGAACTGGTGCGGGGTTATTGTTAACTCCGACAATGTGGGTGGCGATGGGATTCACTGGTTCGCGATCTATTTTAAAACTAAGGAAAGAATGTATTATTTCGATTCACTCGGTTTCCCACCATGGCATGACTCGACAATCGTAAATTTTATCGCGCGATTACGTGTGCCTAAGATTATCTGGACCCCATATCGCCTTCAAGGGCTTTATACTGAAACATGTGGACTGTATTGTATTTTGTTTCTCATGCATATGTCGCGCGGGAAGGGCTTTATGAATTTTTTAAAATTATTCGACTTGTGTGAAACAAATATGAACGATAAATATGTATGCAGACAGATAAAAAAAGTTCCCGCATGTTGCAACCTCCTTTAATTTGTAAGCCCTATATTGTGTAAACCTATATATACATTTGTAACAATTAAGAATTGGGCGCTGCCCCTTTTTGTACATGTTTAACAAATGAAAATATGTTACGTTTTGTTAATATCCTCAAAAAAAATACTTACATAATCTCTGCGATGACAGCGCACTCGCTTGACCGGTTGTGTGCCAATACCACGACATCTGATTCGTTGCGTGGTGTGGGTACCACTTCATTTATCACCCTTTCTCCAAAAGTATTTATAATATCGTCTACCTCCGTTTCGCTCCTGTAAAATAGAGAAAATTATTTTTCAATTCGATGCAATTCTTAAAAGTTTTACTATTTCTAAAAACCAAGCTGTACAAGAAATATAAACACGCCGTGTATATATATATATATATATATATATATATATGCGGAAATAACGATGAAGAATGCAGAAAATAATTGAAAATGTTTAGCAATTATAGCGGCCTTTTATAAATTATTCTGATTGAAACGTTGTATATATAGACAGAGAATAAGGCATAAACTACTTTCAAAACGCCCTTGTAGTGGTACTTATAAGGCTAATTAATACTGAATGAATGTCAGGTTATATTATAAACGAGAAATATTCAATTAGCGAGAATCAGTTAAATCGATGTGCCTAATTTACGTTTCAGAAAAAATCTACTTACTTTAAAATACTACATAGTTTTCAAAACACTTACATTAACTCGTCTGCAAATTCGCGTTCTCTTGGCCGACTGTGATTCAATACTGTAACCTCTGCTCCGCTGGGTGGACTGTTCGGCGAAGCACTCGTTCTCCTTTCGTCGAAAGTGTTTATATCATGGACTGGGTCCGTGGCGGTCCTGTAATTAAAATAGATGCACGAATCTGGTTGTCGCTAAAAGTCGTGTGTATGTCGGCAAATATGTATATATATATATATATATATATATATGGGTCATTATGAATGAATAAGCATATTTTTCAATACATCCTTATTGTAATTTGTTAAAATCCAAAATAAATGTAAAAACAATCTATATAGTTTCAAAACCCCTACATTATCTCCTCCACGGGTTGACGCTCGCTATCCCGCGCCGACACAGCGGCTTCTGAGTTGGGGTGAGATCCCATCCTTCCGTCAAAAGTGGCGATTACTCGTTCTAACTCGGCATCGCTCCTATATTTAAAACATAGCCATCAGACAATATTTAAAAAAACTAATTTCCAATAAATATTAAAAATGAGAAAAGCACAAGTAAAACATACCATATACATTATATATATACATTTAAATGTGGGAATATGCATTAAATAAAGGCCTGCAGCAAGTTAACTGAACTGGTGTATAGAAGCGAGACGCGAAGCTGCAAAGACTATTACGTACCTAACTGAATAAAATCTAAATGAAATATGCACTTGAAAGCATGCAAGCTTCTCTATCTACTCGTTAAATATCAATTACTCAGTTACTCTGTGTTTTATATATATATACAGGGTGGGCCGTAAGTTTCCATACATAGGAAAATTTGGATCAGCAGTTTCCGGATGCTTGGATTGGTCGGCGTGGTCCTGTGGAGTGGCCTCCCAGATCCCCAGATCTCACCCCCCTTGATTTCTATCTTTGGGGGCACTTGAAGGCCATGGTGTATCAGGAAAAGATACGAGACATAAATCATCTAAAGGAACGTATCACCAACGCCATTACAAGCATAACGTCAACTGTGCTAATGCGTGTTCATCAACAGTGGGGAACACGTATTGAAATGTGTTTTCAAAACAATGGCAACCATGTAGAGCATATTATATAAATAAAAATGGTTGTCCATAAAAAAATGTTTATTTTTCCTATATATGGAAACTTACGGCCCACCCTGTATATACATTAAAGTTACTTACATCTCAAATGAATTGGTTGTAGATTCTGACAACTCGTCACAATTTTCCGCAATGTTCTGAGATGAAAATAGCACGCCGCGATCTGCTGCTCTGAACAGATAAAGTTTGGCATGGCTGCAACGGTCTTGATCAGAAAACAGATCAGGAGAGTTATAGGAATCGTCCATGATTTGCATGTTGCTATAAAATGCACGATAAACTGGCTCTGCACGACGAAGCATCCCATTTTATAGGGTCTACGAGACCAACCCACAAACGTAATCTTAACATCCTATTGGTTTACGAGTAATGCTTTTTCTGCCAATCCGTGATCAGCGCTCCCTTTTCACGAACAATGGATGGGAGGCGCCACGAAAGGTAGGGCGTGGTTTAAGTATATGCATGCTCATAAACGAAATCATTCAGGTATCCCGCGCAGAGATTGGCAGACCGCCATCAAATCTGGGTGGAGCATCATACCCTTTTGTTGGAAAACCCGTTCATTCAAGTATGCTGGATTTTCGAAAAGTTTTTTTTATTATTTAGATTTGGGTTGAGAGACACCTGCATATTTCTATTGTCATACAAAGAGCCTTTGTCTGACAATACTACAATTATATTCGGCGAAAGGTGGACCGGTGACCTTTTGCGGGATGAACAATACCTTATGACCCTTTACACAATAGGAGTGGCATGTGTATATATTGGAAAGGTTTTTCTACAATTGTTAACAATTGATTTCAATTTTCCGAAAACTGAATTAATTTGTACGTGCATCGTTTGGACGGTATTGACGTGTACGCATCTATTGTGTCCCCACCTCGGGGAAAAGCAAAATTTAGTACATGAGCCCATGTTAAATTTTATTTTCTTTGAAAGATCGTGTTTTAAGCCTTTCAAAGGAGATATATTTACAAGGTTCCAGAGTTTTTATTGTTCTGTACCCTTCTGGTATAAATCAATTTTAGAATATTTTCCTCTATTTTTCTGTGTTGTATTGTGTGTGTGTGTCGCGACCTTACTAACCATACGGTTCATTTGTTGTGGAAGGTACACGATCGCTGCCCTGAAAAGTCCCAAAACGTCCGACGTATTGTGTGATAGGCTAAAATGGTTTTAAAATAGAATAAATACCAATTTATATTTTTAGGATACTATGAGTAACAAGTCCTGTTTTGTGTGTGTGTGTGTGTGTGTGTGTGTGTGTGTGTGTATGTGACGTTCTCTCTTTGTACATATATATATATATATATGGGGTTTTTTCAGGTCTTTATTTGTATTTTTAAAAAATAATATATTGTTAACGACAATAAATTATTATTATTATTATTACGTATATTCGAATATGTAAACAATCATATTTTTCACAACGCGCGAAATGCGAATATATTTTCCTGTAATAATATATTGTTAATACCATGTTTCGTATTGATGTAACGGTGATTTATCTAATTCAGATTGATTGAATGTATTTCTTTTAAAATAATTAGTTCTCTTTATTGTCCCGTTTTGAATGGATATATAATTTCAAATCTATTGTTCGGCCATATATACATGCTCCGTTGTATATCCTTTAATTCATTGGCTGCTGGTACACAATTATATAATTTGTTTGGTTTTCAGAATAAATAATTAATAGTTATTTGGTAAATCGGGGCGTGTATTATATGACTGAACCTTGGTGGCAGAGGCACTTTGGCTGATATTGTTCTGAGACGATGATACCCCGAGGCACTACCTAATGATGCCCTAAGGCACTGGCTGACTAAGCCAGTGCCTTAGGGCTTCATTAGGCATTGGCTGACTACGCCAGTGGCTGGTTAGTGCCCTATAAGAGGCGGCGAACTGGTGAAGAATGCCATATGAGCTCGGCAATCAGCCGAGTGAACACCCAGCTCTGGGTCTCTCGTCTTCCTCTACTTCTATCTCTTTCTGCTCCTTTGGGGGGTGAGGCAACCCCACCTTCTCCCCCATAGGGGCTCCCCTCTTCTGCCCCTTTTGGGGGTTCAGCTTGGGGGGGAACTCTGCCTCCAAGTTGCATACCCCTTGAAATCCCATTTTGGGGTTGGCAACAAAGGTTGGCATTCCCCTTTGGGGGGATCAGCTTGGGGGATAACTCCAGGTTGCATACCCCTTGCAGTCTCATTTCGGGGCTGGCAACAAAGGGGGCGGGGAATTATTTTTTTCCAACAAAGGGGGGTTGGAGGGTGCCTTGCAACAAAGGGGGTTGGGTTGGCACTCTTGAAGCAAAAGGGGTGGGGGTGGCACTCTTGCAACATTACGTAATATTATGCAATATTGCAATTGCAGAAGGACACGAACAAAATATATAAATGGTCAGAAGACAACAACATGACATTTAACAACGAGAAATTTCAGCTCTTGAGATATGGTAGAAATGAGAAACTTAGACTGCATATTATGCTCCAGATAGACAGGAAATTCAGAGAAGCATGAAAGCGACTGATCTGGAGGTAATAATGACCGATGATGCGAAATTCGAAACACAAAATCAGATAGCGATAAGCAAAGCAAGGTACTAAGAACGTTCAAAAGAAGGGACAGGACAGTAATGATTCCCCTGCTAAATACACTGTTTATACCAAAACTTGAATACTGCTCAATCTTGACATCCCCATATAAAAAGGAAGAAACTAATAGACTAGAAGAAACGCAGACACATTTCACAGCAAAGATTGATGGCTGCAAAAAACTCAACTACTGGGAAAGACTACGTAAACTAAATATGTACTCCCTGGAAAGAAGAAGAGAGAGGTACACCATAATCTACATATGGAAAATGATCGAAAAACTGGTACCAAACCTCAAACTAAACCCAATTACCATTCAAACAACGCTGGAAAATAAGAAAGGCAGGATGTGTAGTATTCCAAATTAAAGGCCCGACAAGGAACCTCTTCAACACTGAAGGAAAATAGCCAAGGGGGCCAAGACTTTTTAACCAGCTTCCAAAGGACCTCAAAAACGTTACAGTGGTCAAAGTTGAAGTCTTCAAGAGAAAACTAGATGCCTGGCTCAGGACTGTACCAGATGAGCCGGGTGTACCTGTCTATGTACGGTGGAGAGCGCAAGAAAGCAACTCGCTCCTCCACCAAGCCAGGCATAGAGGCGGGGCCACCAGCTTGACCTTCGTGTGAAGAGAGACCAACACACTGAACACGAACGAAGTCGACGAGGTATTGTGTGTATTCTGAAAAAATTTCCCTATTTTTACTTGCCTGTTATTTATAATGGATGTATATTTTATTATTAGGGTTTCTTCTTCAGAAAGGTAATCGATTGGGTTTTTTATTCCGCATATACCTACACATTTCTAATTTTCCATTACTTAATAACTAATAAATATTGTATTTTAAAACTGTCCTTTCACCATTTCAAACTTAAAGTAATAACTTTTCCTAATTTCGTAGAAATTTGGAAAAGACAATACTGCTACCAATAGTCTGCAGTATAGTCTAGTAAGCTTTCTATGGTCTTACTAGGCTATAGTCTTTAAGGAAAGCTAAGTCTTGACTAATTAAGCCTCCTTAAGGACTAAGTTTACACGGAATAATATGGATGAACCCTCAAACAGTGATACCGTGATGCAGCTGAAATAGAAATTCAAGATCGTTGAATGGTTTCATGTGACAAATTCTGTGACGCAGGTGCAGAGGAACTTTTGCAGAGAACTAGCAGAGAACGCGCCCTTCGTGCGGGTAGCAAAAATATCCCGGCCTGCGGGCTAAATATTTTTGGTAGTTCTTGCGGAAGGCTGTTATTACCTTTCGGGTAATACATAGTTACTGTACAGTCAAAAATAATATTTTTGTCTTAACGAAACTATCACGACATAACCTAACCAATCATTACAATTTATTTTTTTTATTTTACTGCATCAAATATAAATAAATAAATAAATATATATATATATATATATATATATATATATTAATGTTAACCAACTGGTTAGGTCAACTGAATGACCGGTTAGGTTAATCGAATGCCCGATTAGGTCAAGTAAATGCCCGGTTAGGTTAATTGAATGTCCGATTAGGTCAACTGTACGCCCTTGACGACTGGTTAGGTTGTGATATTTTCGTTAGTTTTAACGAAAATATCACGAGTTAACCTAACTAATCGTCAAAGGCGGACAGTTGACCTAACCGGGCATTCAATAATTTTCCCGTAGGTTTCGATTAATTTTAAGCAACTTTTACGAAATAATTTTTTTTCTCGAGGAACCGTTTTCCATATTTTAGGGTGGAATAGACAGACAGACGGCAGACTGACAGCATAAATATAGATTTTTAAAAATTCATATTTCTATCTAATTAAAAAAAATATAGAATTTTGCCGAATCGTAAATGCATAGAGTGAAAAGCACGCGCTAGAGCTCCGCCCATTTTATGACGTGTCTATGATGTCAAGTAGTACTGTCGCAAAAAGGTCGAGTGCAATTGCAATGCAACACTGCAACTTTGCATGCAACGTACTGAGAATGTTTTATGACCCTCCCCCGCTTATATATATGTATGTGGGTGTGTATGCATGTACAGCAAAGCTTCTTTTATATATATATATATATATATATATATATATATATGAAACGAATGTGAACTCCAATGGATAACCTAACCTAAGGCAGCTCAGGCCCACAAAAATAAATGTATGTGGGTGTGTATGCATGTATAGAAAAGCTTCTTATATATATATGTATATATGTGTGTGTGTGTGTGTGTGTGTGTAAATGTGGGTAGCCTAAACACAAGAAGGAAAGAGAGAAGGAGGAGAGAGAAAGAGAAGATGTTCTCAGAGGGATGTCTCGAAGCATTTTGAATTTTTCACCATCACAGACAGGTGGCTTAGATGTCAGCCATGCCACAGCCAATCGTATTGCGTAATCGGCTGTCAACCAGGTCTTTTTAGAGGGTAAGCAACCAGTCGCCATAGTTTAGTGATTTATATAAACATATATAGGCTAACTGGAGCGCCACCACCACTCACAACAAATTCTTGAAGTAAAATGCGGCCTTTTTGGTTGGCTTCAGGATCCCCGCCAATCGACTTAGACACACCACACACACACACACACACACTCTGCATAATTTATATATATATATATATATGCATTTAACTGCAATGACCACGCAGTATATAAATGAATAGAAACGACGTAAATAAGGAGCGTCTCTGCACACGGGGAAGAGAAATAACGAATAAATGAAAAATGAGGCGAACCGCCCGGGAATCGAACCCAGGGCCTTCCAATTGCCGGTTGGATGCGCTACCATTACACTACGGGGTCCGTAGTGTAATGGTAGCGCATCCAACCGGCAATTGGAAGGCCCTGGGTTCGATCCCCGGGCGGTTCGCCTCATTTTTCATTTATTCGTTATTTCTCTTCCCCGTGTGCAGAGACGCTCCTTATTTACGTCGTTTCTATTCATATATATATATATATATATATATATATATATATATATATATATATATATATATATAAAATCATTATTAAGATAATAAACCATTAATTCAGTTTTATTCATCTAAATACGCCTCACCTGGTCGCAAGAAAATAAGTTAATTTCGGAATATTACTAGTGTGTAAGGGGTTCCATAAACCTTAGCCCCCCCATTTGCAACTTACATGTTTACTTATATCGAAATAGTTTTTAGTGATTATAAAAATATATAAAATTCTTTATTTATTGCAGGTATTAAAATTACTCTAGCTGATAAAGTGATAATATAATGGCTTCTCAATTAATTGGTGATTCGGAGAGGCAACGTGTGATAGATCGCATACGAGCAATAACATTTCGGGAAGCTCGTGATGCTGGAGCCACCTTTATAACACGTTCATGGGTTGCCAAAAAGTTGCGAAGAAGTGAGGACTTCGTCAAAAGAAATTGGAATAAAACTTTGGATGAATGTGAAATGGATACAACCAAATCTGGGCGCCCAAATTTGCCACTCTCTCAGGAAACAAAGGACATCATTGAAAGCGGTACGCGTAAGCGGAAAAACAGCTGTGCTAAACTTTCTAGAGAGATCGAAGTGTTGAGAGGAAAGATCGTTATTGGTGAGATCATTCGACTGTACCGTCATAGGCAAGGTTTAAAGCCTTGACATGAACTTCCAAAGCCAAGAAAAACTCAACTTAACATCGATGACAGAATGTGGTTTGCCCATTATCTTGAAGATTGGGATGTGGATGATTTCATGCATTTAGCTGTCTGCGATGATTTTTTTGTTTACGTAACACGTCGGCCTAACTACCAAAATGATCGAGTGTGGGCCACAACACCAGATGAAATCGATGACAATGAACATTATCGCGAATTATTAAAAAGTCCAGACTGTGTTGGTGTTTGTTTTGTTCACTGCAAAGAAGCTCATGTGGGTGCTGAAGCCAAATGGTCAGAGTTGGGATGGACAGTATTTTCGTGATATTATTCTATCCCAGCATGTCATTCCTTTTCTAAGAAACCCAAACAATGTTGTGGATGTCGACCAGGTCACACTTCTGCACAATAAGGCCCCCTGCTTTAAGGTATTAGCCACTCCTCAACAGTTGTTGCGGAACCATGAGATCGATTTCTTTGGAAATGAAGAATGGCCAGGAAATTCTCCTGACCTGAACGTCTGTGAACACATTGGATCAGTTATAAAGGACAAGGTTGAATGTCTCTTGTTTCAAGAACCTGCAGCAAATCGATTTTCGAAGGATACAATGACGCAACACATTGACACTGTTTTAGCAAATTTGCGTAACGATCAAGATCTATTCACGTCATTTTGGCAAGCTACCCAAAGCGAATTCAGGCTGTCTTGGAAGCCAATGGAGGGAACACCAAGTTTTAATTGTTTCTCATTAAATGCAGGATTAAATTCTCTTTTGTAAGGTATGTTTAGTTTTACTGTACCTCTAATGGTTTAGGCCAGGGGTTCCCAAACTTTTACCACCAAGGACCCCTAAATATTAATTCCGTACGGACATAGACCCCCACAAAAAAAATTATGAATTCAGTTACAAACTATAGTATATTTCATAAACATAGATAGCTTTTAAATTAATGTAAAATTAAACATTCTACGCTCATTAAACCAGTTTAATAAACACTTCCCGAATGTCTAGTGTGAAATTGAAATTTATTTTAATATAGTTAATGTTACTATTTTTCAAAAAGCTTAGAGACCCCCTGGAAGCTTCCTACAGACCCCTGGGGATCTGTACAGACCACTTTGGGAATCCCTGGTTTAGGCCATGGGCGGGGGGCTAAGGTTAAATATATTAGGCCAATACAATATTATATTTAAGCGCATATCTGCAATGTCTTGGCTGCCTTGGTTTATGCTTTCGCCACAAAGAGCAAACTTGCCGCTCCAACTTAGAATACCCAGTCACTGCGCTAAATTTCTTCTCCAAGATGTAAAAATAGTATAAACTAATGTTGTAAAACCAAACTGAGTTTAACAAATAAAATACCTTAACATGATAAAATTAACCATTACAAAAAGAAGTGAATATAATGTTATTGCTAATAACTTCTACTTACTACATTAATTCGCCTTGGCTCCTCCTTCATGCATTAAAAAGTTCAGGGATTGTTTAACCTCCTTAACGACAAAGGTCATGTGGCAGACAGGACCTACAGCTTTGTGAGGGATCCAGCTCTCTACGAGCCGCTAAATCATCTAAACGAGGAAGATGTGGTTACCCATCCAACAATTTAACAGACCCGACGCTGCTTAACACCTCAAATCTAACTGTGAAGCGTCGATGATGCAATGGCCGCGACATCGCTTTTCTTACTGCGAAGGAGCGACAACTAGTTGTGATAAAATTGTGAATGACTAAACCATTCATCAAGAGCAATATATATATATATATATTGCGACGTTAAGACTGCCGTTTTGGCCTTAAATTCTAATTTAATATTAATTTTCATTAAATGTTTGTATGAAATGAATCTAAAATGTTGTTTTCTTTAATCTTCATATGATTATATTATTCATCATCTCACATTTTAACGACTCTATCAGAAAATTTTAACCTGTAATGGCACAAGGGATAATCATCTGTGTCGTTTCATATCTCCACCCCAAAAACTCTATCATTCTTAGATAAAACAGTTGTATTGTACTCGTATTTGTGTTCACATCTGGGTAGGCGAAACTCCACGATAAGCAATTTCGCGATGATAACAAAAGTTCAGAATTTAGCCTCTCTCTCTCTCTCTCCATTGACCCCATTTGACCCTTGACCTTTGATGTAGTGCTCTTCCTCTTACTCTTGACTCATCTTGTGATGTCCATATGTGTGAGAGGTTTCATCAGTTTGTTTGATGGTTTAAAAGTTATAGTGCGGACACGAAAGTGGGACGAACGGATAAACGCAATCTAGTATTTCCTGGATTGGGGACATTAGGTTGGAGTACAGCAGAGCTGTGATGTCACCATAGCTATTTACTGTTTATATGGATGGGTAATGCGCGAGACAAAAGCAAGAATGCTAGAGAAGAGAATGAATTAGGGAAAGCAGTGACAAGTTTGTTGCCGTATGTAAAAAAAAATTGAAAGTAAATGTAAGTAAAAGTTTCTTGTCATTGAAAGAAAAGGGAAGTCGGCATGTAATAGCGTGGTGAATTTAGAGGTGGTGAAAGAAGTTAAATATCTGGTGTGTTTGACTGACAAAAGAACAAGTACATTGGAAGTTGAAAGAAAAGTGAAGCATGGCAAACGAGTCATGGGCGCATAAAACCCCTGGTTGGAAGAAAATGCTGAAGTGTAGATGCAGCAAGGGGTTCACTTGGAGATGTATTGGTGGCAACATTGATGTGTGGGTGCGAGACGTTTATTTGGTTTGATCGTTCACTATTAAAAGTGAGAGCAGTTGAGATCAATAATTTAAGCGGCTTGTAAAATGATTTGACCATATGAGAAAGTAGAATGTTCGGAAAAGGTGCGGAGTGAAAAGAATGAATAATGATAATTTTGAAAAACATGTATAATACTGAGAAGTAAAGGAAGAGTGTAAAAGGTGGAAGGATGTAATAATAAACATGCAGTCGATATAATTATTCCACAAAAGTTAACGAGGAACAGAAAGTAATGGGAGCGGTTTTGCTTGTTTGTTTGATGAAGTTGTTTAACTTCTTTAACCTTTAAGGTCACATGATGGGTTGTTACATAATGTGGCCGCAAAAGACGGCCCTCATCCAACTACTAAACAGATCACATGTCGCTTAATTTCGATGATTGACGGGAAGCGGTATTACGACATTGGCCACGAAGGAGTCTTGGAAGCGGTTTGTTAGGTGTGAAAAGACGTCGACGACGATCTCGCCTGGCATTGCACTAGAATTCCACTGATCCCAACCTTGTCATGAAAAGTAACACTGAATTCATTAAGTTGGGGTACCGTATTCCTGGTGGCGGGTGTCCGGCGAATTTGTCTACAACAATTTGTCTAAAGATACAATTCATCTACAACAATTTGTCTACAATTTATCTACAGCAATTAGTCTACAGATACAATTTATCTACATATAATTTGTCTACAGATACAATTTGTCTAGAGAGGAAAAATGAAAGCTATTTGATGTTAATTATTATTAATTTTTTAAAAAAAATGAAAAATTTGTTTCTGCAATCGGTTTTCTTGAGAAATGATAAAGAAAAATGTTATTGGATATTGAATAAATTTATTTACTGAAACGACGCAATACACTCCAACATCTTTTTGAATAAGTCCGAGCTGGTGTGGCGCTTACGCCATACAAATTCACAAAAAATGACAAGAATTAGTGCGATATCTTGCAAAAAAACAATTGTATAAGAAACTCGGTTAGGTCAGGTTAGGTTAGGTTAGGTTAGGTTAGGTTTCTCAAGAAAACTGATTGCAGAAACAAAATCAGGGTCATCGGCTGCCCTTGTTTTCAATTTCGTAGGAAAATCGAGAGCAGTCCATGAAACATACTAGGTCCAATATTAGTAATAGTTTCTCTAGACAAATTGTATCTGTAGACAAATTATTGTAGATAAATTGTATCTGTAGACTAATTGTTGTAGATAAATTGTTGTAGACAAATTGTTGTAGATGAATTGTATCTTTAAACAAATTGTTGTAGAAAATTCGCCTAAAACCCTGATGGCGATCCGTCTTTATCTGTGTATATAATTTCTTTTAAGTATTTTTTTTTTGTCCCAAGCTCAAGTCTTGCCAACCTCATGGCAAATGGAAGTGCGATATTATATACGCATACTCGTACATGCCAACTATTCCGTGTTCTCGGAATTTTCTCCATTTTTGCTATCAAATTCCGTGTTCCTGTTTTTCATGATAAATTCCGATATCTTAAAATATTTCATTCATTCAAAATAAACCTTTGAAAAAACCGTTTACTTGCACCGTACATACCCGTCTTCAGTCCGTGTATGTTTATGATATGTCCGCGTTTTATTTCGGGAATAATTAATTTGACGCGCTTAAACAAGTAACTTTGTCACTAATAATATCGACGCACTAAATTGACTGAATTCTCATATAATCTGTTAGAGTTAGGACTCGTAACAAAGAAATATACCAAATTTAGTATTTAGTGTATGGTTTGCTTCTTAGTTTCTGTTTGCTTACATGTCAAGATTTTTTTCTATTTTGGCTTTGGAATTGTATTGTTTTTAGTGATATTTTGTGTTGTTCAATCTCTAATCATACTGTTTTTTCGTCCTTGATTTCCTGGTTTTCCATATATCCGTGTTCGCAACTCTGTATACGTATAGTTAACCTTTTGTTTTGCTTTCGGCCGAATTGTTCATTCTACCTTTGACCCACAGTTTAACGTGGAATCCGATCCACGCCCCACCAGCAGCCCAACGTCTTAACCACTAGGCTACCCATTTATCCATTTATCTACCAACCATTTATTTTTTTGTGTAGAAAGATGAACAGCTGACTTTTGCTGCGCGCCGCCTACTGTCACCGGGTCTCGATCCTGGGGCCGATGGATTCGTAGTCAGCGACGCCAACCTCTCTCTCTCTCTCTCTCTGCCGGTCGGGGTGGGTCGGGTGGTGTAAGTACGTCTATGGGTGGCGACGGGTATCGAAAGGTCTCGGGCAAGAAGGCTGCGAAGCCGAAGCCTGAGACCGCAGTTGCCCCTGTCAGGACCTCCAACCGCTTTAGTCTCCTCTGCTCGAAGGAGGAAGACACAGTTTTGATTGGGGACTCGCAGATCAGGGGCCAGGAGAAGTACTTTGCTTCTGCAAACCGGGACGGGAGGAAGGTAAGGTGCTTACCTGGGCGGGGAACGGCGCACTTAAGGAAGGAGGTAGAGAAGGTGCGCGTGGCTAGTCGGAGGACTGCGATCGTTGTCCACGCTGGTGGCAACGACCTGTTCCTCAAAGGCGGTAGGGTAGGTCTTACAGAAGGGATCATCACCGAGATCATGTCTCTTGCGGATGATCTAAAACTGAAGACAGACAGGGGAATGTTGATGGGTATTTTACCGCGGATGAATGCCAGTGACCACGCGCTCAGTAAGGTCATTGGCATCAACGAGAGGATGCAAGACTTGTGCGTCCCGCTGGGCGAGGTTTATTGACCCCTTCGACGCATTTTTGGTAGGTGCGACCTTTACCAGAGGGATGGTGTCCACCTCAATGACAAGGGTAAAAGTGGGCTAGGCGGGCTGCTCGACCGGCACTTATACAGAATAGAGAGGTCGAGTCCGGGGAGAGTTGACGGGCCCCTACCGGGGAGAGATGATGTTGAGCCGGTGGCGGACGTACCTTCAACTGAAGGGGTCGTCCAGGTACAGGTGGGTGACCCTCCTTTCCCGTTGGAGGGCGCTCAGGCTCCTGCGGAAGTTGCCCCATCGTTGGTGAGGGGCTCTTACACTCCCGACAGCCCTGGCTGTTCGGGAAACGGGTCGTGCTAGGGGGCGGTCAGAATAGGGAAGGGTCCCTCCGTGCAATGCTTTTTAATGCTAGGTCGATTAGAAATAATTATTGCAAGCTACGAGCGCTCTTAGCATCAGAATACCAGGATATCGTTGCTTTCACCGAGTCCTGGATTCATACTGATCGGAGCGACTTCGTTGGGGAGTTCGAAATTCCCGGGTATAGAATGTTTCGCAAAGACCGCACCCGTGGGGATGGGGGAGGGGTACTAATATACGTGAGGGACACGTTGAGTTCGGTTGACTGTCAGGTCCGATTGGAACGGGAACTGCTTGGCGTCGATCTGAACGTGGGAGGGACGAACTATAGGTTAATCTTGGTGTACAGACCTCCGCATCTCCTCCTCGAGGAGGATACAGGCCTGTACACCGAACTCTGTAGCCTGCTAGGGGATAGGGTGTGTGTAGTTTTAGGAGACTTCAACTGTCGGGGGATAAAGTGGGAAGACAGAATTGCTGATGCTGAAGGGAGGAGGCTAGTTGACTTTACTGATGAGAACTTCCTCACTCAATGGGTCAATGAGCCTACACGAGGCGAAAGCGTTCTAGACTTAGTATTCACAACCGAAGACAACCTCGTCACTGGCCTCACCGTTGACGAATCGTTGGGCGGGAGTGATCACGGTCTGATTAGGTTCCGTGTCTGCGTCCCTCGGGTAAAGCGTAGTAACTCGAGAGGCAGTAAGCTCGATCTACGGCGGGCGGACTTTGTTAGCCTCCGGGATAGCGTAGGTGAGATGGGGTTAGACGTCGGCGGCGATGTTGAGGGAGTGTGGACTGCATTCCAGGACGAGTTTATGGTGCTGAAGTCTGCTGCCATACCCTCAAAACCGGTCACCCCTGCTTCAACGCAGCCTAAGTGGTTCAGTCGTAACATCGCTTCGGCTATCCGAAATAGGAAAGTAGCGTATAGGAGGGCGAAGGCCAATCGTTCCCATGAGAACACTGAGGCGTATGTCCGCCTGTGTAGGGAAGTGAAGGCGAAGGTCAGGCTAGCGAAACGTAACGAAGAACTACGGGTGGCACGCCTCTGCAAGGGGAGCCCTCAGGAGTTCTTCAGTTATGTTAATAGTAGAAAGCCCATTAGAAGCATGATAGGTCCATTAAAGGACCGAAGCGGCGTTCTGCGGACCTCCGACGCGGACATCGCTAATGTGGTTAATGAGTACTTTGCGGGAGTGTTCACGAGAGAGGACACCCGCCTCATACCCGAGCCAGGCGTCAGGCACGAAGGTCCTGGCCTGGATAGTGTTCGGTGTACCGCGACAGTCGTTGCCGACAGAATAGACAAACTGAGCGCGTTTAAGGCTCCTGGGCCAGACCAGTTCCTCTCCAGAGTGTTGCGGGAGGTGCGCGACCAGGTGGCTCTCCACCTGGCTACAGTCTTCAAGAAATCGTTGGAGATGGGCCAGGTGCGTGGTGACTGGAGGGAAGCGAACGTGACCCCTATCTTTAAGAAAGGGGCTCACGAAAGTCCAGGAACTATCGTCCAATTAGTCTCACTTCGGTTGTAGGTAAATTATTAGAGGGGATAATAGCGGATAGGATCGTTGACCATTTGGATTCCTACAAGCTGCTTGGGGACTCCCAACATGTGTTCAGACGACATAGGTCGTGTCTCACCAACTTGCTCTAGTTTTTCCACGTCATGTTGAGTGAGTATATAATACAGGGTGTCCGAGAATTATCTGTACAATTTTTGGCTGTTATTAAAAGTCAACCATGAAGTGTAGAAATTCCAGTGTTGTCCCATTTTACAGAGAATCTCATTAACTTTTATCTGATACCAAGTTTTGACAAGTTTTTTAGAAATTCCAGTGTGTCCGAAAATTATCTGTACAATTTCATCTTTAAATAAAATTCTTGATAACACACGTAAAATTCTTAAACAAGATTATTTAGAATCTGTATTTTCAAAAGTTTCTTTTATTAAAGTAACGTTGTTACAAACATTCGATATGTGCACCATTAGTGATTCGCAAAACATCCAATCGATACTCCAAATGTTGCCATGTACGCTGCAGCATATCCACATCAATTCGCTCAATAGCAGCTGTGATTCTTGCTTTTAAATCATCAATGTCTGTCACCCGCGTACATTTCTAAAAAACTTGTCAAAACGTAGTATCAGAAAAAACTTAATGAGATTCTCTGTAAAATGGGACAACACTGGAATTTCTACACTTCATGGTTGACTTTTAATAACAGCCAAAAATTGTACAGATAATTCTCGGACACCCTCTATATATATATAATATAAAATATATATATAAATATTAATATATATATATAATATATAATATAATATAATATATAATATATATACAGTATATATAATATATATAATATATATATAATATATATATAATATATATATATATATATATAATATATATATATATATTATATATAATATATAATATATGTATATATATGTGTATATATATATATGTGTATATATTAAATATTATATTATATACATATATATATTAAATATTATATATTATATATATATTATATATATATATATATTATATATTATATATATATATTATATATATAGTATTATATTATATATTATATATAATATATATATTATATATATATATATATTATTATATATATATATATATATTATTATATATATATATATATATATAAATATATATATAAATATAAATATATATATATATATATATGATCAGTCTTTCCTTGTGAACATACGTGTTTTATCAAGTGTCAAGTGTTATCAATTGAATAAGTGCTTTTCGTTGAAGTGTTTTAAAAAAAAGTGTTCCGTGCATTCTTAACTAAATTACTTCGTGCTACTAATCATTCATTATCGAATATATTTCATTTATTGACGTTATTCAGTACTATATTATTTGATCAAACCAAGGCTACTGCACGTGGCTTGCCTTGTTTGTTTTTCAAATCAATCAGAAAACGTGCAGTCATAAGGTTCATTTTTCCGTGCTTCGATAGGTCAGGTAGAGTGGGTCACAAACCGTGTGAAAAAAAGGAAAAAAGTCGGGTCGAATCGCGGACAGATAAGTGTTATAAATACTCTTCTTTACAGATCTTTTGTCGGTAGCTTAATTCTATATTAATTTAGTATAAACTTGTTACAAGAACCTGTTTCTGCGTTTCAAGAACGGGGTAGACCTACGTTGTAAATTATTAATTTCCAAACGCTCGTTTTTTGCTTTTGTTTTTCGTTGTTCAACTAATTAAAAGCATGGCACACCCGTCAAGTACTTGCAGAGTCGCTGTGAAGGGAAATTTGCTGTTTACGCGTTTACAATGGCTAATAATAATGAACAGTTAGTTTCCAGGTGGTGCTCAAGCATGGAAGTGCTGAGAAACGAGTTAGAACGTGGGAGGCCAGGGTGAGACTTGAAGAAAGCGTGATGTTCCTGACGGCAAAATTAGAATCCCTTGAGACTCCAGTTACGACCCCTCCTGCCTCAGTTTCTACTAATAATATAAATAGTACTAATAGCCCTCTCTCTTCCCCTAGTTCCCAACCCTTCGTTCGAGTGCGAAATGGAGCCCCATTGAGAAAAGCAAAGACCTGTCTACCAGTAATAACAAGCAATAAGTTTTCTGTTTTAGGTTTCGAAGATGCTGATGAACCGGAAATACGACTCGTTGGCGATTCCATTGTTTGAGGGCAACTCGAGGAATTCTGTGGGAGAAACCCTCGTCGTAGGCGCCGTTACTGCTGGGTAGGTATAGGGACTTATTACAGCGACTAAAGGAGAAAACTAATAAGATTGTTTTAACAGGTATACTTCCTCGAATTATCCAACGAAGCGATTTCTACAGCAAGGCGACCTATATTAACAATAACCTAGTCTCTTTGCCAACAGGAAGGAGTGCATTTTGCAAATTTTTGGGACAGTTTCTACGGCAGGAGGGACTTGTTCCTCGAAGATGGACTTCATTTTAATGACGTTGGAGATGCGCGTTTAGGAAGACTATTTCATAATACTGTCTCTTCTTTTCAGGCTGCCGCAACCCGAACGGTCCCAGCGTAAATTCCACAAATTTCCCCTGCGCTCGCGAACGTGTCGCAATTACAAACAATTTGAAGGTTCTATCCTTAAATGCTCGTAGGCTACGAAATAAAATAAACGAATTTTTTTCTTTAATTGCTTGTAAAGACTATGATTTAATTGCAATAAGTGAATCGTGGCTTAGCACTGAAACACGTGACTTTGTAGAGGAGTATCAAATTAAAGTTTATAGACTTTTTGTTAAAAACAGAATAGGTAGGCGAGGAGGCGGTGTTATGTTGTATATCAAAGATAATATTGCGAACGTTATTCCAGAACCGATAGATTCGACTATTGCAGAACTTA
>JAJOZX010001555.1:522500-617500 GCA_023014485.1 Bathynomus jamesi
ACACTTCTTGGTAACTTTATTAATAATTGGGAGAGTATAATTGTCGGAGACTTTAACTGCCCTAATGTTAATTAAGAGACTTTTACTGGTAATAATGAGGGTTTGAGATTGATTGAGTTCATGGAAGATAATTTTTTATGACAGATGGTTACCGAACCAACGTGCGGTGACGACATTTTAGACGTAGTGATGACGAACGGCGAAAATATAGTCGAAGGTTTAGAAGTAGGTGAGAGTTTGGGATGTAGCGATCACCAAATTATTAGGTTTAAGCTATTGATAGAAAACACTAAGGATAATAACGTAATAGAAGTCCCTGATTTTCGTAGGGCTAATTTTGGTAGTTTTCCGGACAGGATGAGAGTAGTGGACTGGGATAACTTACTTATGGGTAATGACGCAAATTTTCATTGGGAGGCGTTTAAAGAGAGTTTTTTGAATATCGAAGGGGAGTTTATTCCTCGTAGATCCAAGCGCACTAGAAATCATAGTAGGCACAAGTGGTGGACTAGGGAAATAGGCGAGTTCATGAACGAGCGTAACAGAACGTTTAGACTTAATAAGCGCAATGGCACGGTAGCTAACTTTAAAAGATATATCGAGCTTAGACGTCAGGTTAAAAGATCAGTTAGGAATGCTAAGCGTAATTTAGAGACACTTATAGCTGCGGATAGTAAACAATCCAAAAAGGTTTTTTGACTACGTGAATAATCGTAAGCCGATAAAAGACAATATAGGCCCTCTAGTGGACGTTAACGGCGCTTTGGCTTCCGTCGCTCAGGCGATGGCGGGTATACTTTCTTGCGACAGTTTTTACCGTAGAAGACGTAAATAACGTCCCTGATGTGGACGATATCGTTCCATTTAGTAGCGAGACTATTTTGAATGAAATAATTGTTTACGAGGGTGAGATTGCGCATTATATCGATAAGCTAAAAGTTAGCAAGGCTCCAGGCCCTGACGCGCTTTATCCTAGACATCTGAAAGATTTGAAAGACGTTATCGTAGGCCCCTTAACGAAGACTGTTAATCAGTCACTGGAAACGGGGATTATTCCTGAAGACTTCAAATTAGCTAATGTTACGCCCATTTTTAAAAAAGGCGACCGCACAGTGGCTAGCAATTATAGGCCTATTAGCTTAACGTCGATTGTCGGTAAACTTTTGGAAACCGTTGTTAGGGATCGTATCATCGATCACTTAGAAAGTCGCTATTTGATTAATAGTAGTCAGCATGGGTTTGGACGCCATAAATCTTGTTTAACTAATTTGTTAGAATTTTATAACAAAATAGTGCGCGAATACGATAAGCATAGAGCGGCTGACGTTATTTATTTAGACTTTAAAAAACCGTTTGATACAGTTCCGCAGAGAAGATTAATTGCGAAGGTTAAAGCGCACGGTATACGCGGTCAGGTAGTTAACTGGTTAGAGGAATGGCTTCGTGCCAGGAAACAGAGGGTCGTTGTTAATGGTAGTGAATCGGGGTGGTTGAATGTAGGTAGCGGTGTCCCACAGGGTTCAGTGTTTGGCCCGTTGCTATTCGTAATCTACATTAACGACATAGATGTAGGCTTGACCAGTAACGTGTCAAAATTCGCGGACGATACTAAAATAGGCGGTAAAGTTGTTAACGTGGACGATAGAAATAGGCTCCAAGACGATGTAAATAAGATTATGGAGTGGACGGATAAGTGGCAGATGCAATTTAACGTAGACAAATGTAAAGTTTTGCATATAGGTTCTCGTAACAATAATTACACGTACACGATGGACAATAGATGGTTAGCGAGCGTTGACGAGGAAGTAGATTTAGGCGTACGCGTATCTAAGGATTTAAAAGTTAGGAACCAGTGCCTGGAGTCTTACGCAAAAGCTAATAGGATGTTAGGCTTCATAGCGCGTAATTTTGAATTTAAATCGAAGAATATTATTGTGCCCCTTTACAAGTCCCTAGTCAGGCCTCATTTAGAATATGCCGTTCAGTTTTGGTGCCTGTATTTGCGTGAGAATATTGATAGGTTGGAAAGGGTTCAGCATCGCGCCACGAAACTAATTCCGTCATTACGCAAGAAGTCTTACGAAGATAGGATTAAAGAGTTAGACTTACATTCACTTGAAACTAGGAGATTAAGGGGGGAGCTTATTGAAGTTTTCAAAACGTTAATAAAATCGATAACGTAAATTTTGACAAACTGTTCACTTTCGATTATAGCAATACTCGTAATAACGGATTTAAGTTGCGTGGCAGACGATTCATTACTAACATCGCTAAAAACTTTTTTACGTTTAAAGTAATTGATAAATGGAATAATCTTCCCGCGTCTGTCGTGAACTCTACCAGCGTTAATATGTTTAAGAACAGTTTAGATAGGCATTTTAAAAGTATTAACGTTGTTTAAAATAAAAAAAACAATTAGCAACAGGAGCTCTGGTGGTGGTGGTGGTGGTCGAGGATGAGTCTGTTGACGATAATGCCAGCTTGTGACATGCCAGCGTGTGATATGCCAGCAATAAAATTATTAAAAAAAAAATTAGACTAACACGAACTTAGATGTAGCTCCTTGCGTAAACTAATCCACTTTTTGTTATACTCTACCTACTTTTTTTTTTTATCCTCTCCTTACTTGCATGTCTGTAACTCTCTTTACTTGCATGTCTGTAGTTTGCATGGTATGATAGTTTTTGAGTTAAGACTATGTTTGTATGGTTTGTAAGCGTTCTTATTTTACTTCTTTTCATCTTTCACCCCTTTCCTATTCTCTTCGACTATTTTTCCGACTTGTCGGCAGTGGCCGGCGCATGATGATGGTGAGTCTTTCTTTCTCTTTTTCTCAATGAATGTTAACCCACGAATGATAGGTTTTGCTACTTACTTAACCCCTTATTCTCCTCTTTTAACCCCCTCCTCTTTCCTTTCTCTCGGGCTAACCTTAGAGTGGATCTTAGGGTCTTTGTTAGCCTTAGCTTCTGTAGATCTGTAGAACTAGCAGTTCTGGTGCATGAATAATACCTTGTATAGTGTCAAACTTGGATGCCAATTCTACTTTAATATTGTACTGGTTGTTCAAGAAGGAGGTTGCATTAAGAAGGGTTCGCAGCTGAGATGGAGAAACAGCCTGCAATAACAAACTACCACTCCTACAGTATTTGACAGTCCTAACCTCCCCACAAAGGGCCTCAATACCCCGCTTAAGGGCAAAGGGACTGAACTTAGTGAGCCGAACATTATCAGAGACAGCAGTCATATAGACATATGAAGCGTAAGAAGGAATTTCATGATGCTGGTCACGACGCAGGAGGGGCTTAGCCTTGAAAGGAAGCGTAAGCACCGGAAACTGGACGCCCATCAGCATGCCCACCCAAGGGGGTGGGCAGGTGCTATGGACAACAGAGGTAGTGCTAGTACTAGAGGGCAGGGAAGCTAGCACTGAAAAAGAGTTTGAAACAGGCACAGTGGTGAAAGAAACTGGTATGTGACTGAGATTTCTGTGAGCGCTTAGAAGTGGGAACATCCTTAAGGCAGTCTGAGGACCTAGCCCTTCTTAATGCCTGAAAGCCATCTGAATCGCAATGCACTTCGGCAGAAACAATAGACGACTGGAGGGCAGAAGCCCCCCCCATCCTCAGATGGGATTGCCTGTGAAAACATATGTAAGAGCTGATCGAAAGATGGTAGGCTATCCGAACTAACCCGAAAGACCTAACCGAAGGCTAAGCCTGGCCCTGGCCAAAGCCTAGAAGCCAGACCCTCCCCGAAAGAAAAAAAAAGAAAAAGAAAAGGCCTAATAGGGGATCCAGCTAATTCAGCACACAATCCAAATAAGACGATTAAGTAAATCTACACAAACACAAACCGGGAGAAAAGCCCGGCCTAGAAATGAGCAAAATCATTGAAACACGTCCTGTCAGCACGATTGACTAATTCGCCGTCATATAACTAATGAAGGATTAAAGGATGGGTATAAGAAAATTATAACAAAACCATACTTATCTCAGACATATGACATGCTAACAACTGTAGTACATCAAGAAATGAGACACCCCATTATTATACATTTTTGAAGTAGCCTACCCAAATTTAAGATACATTATTTCTGAAAATAATAATAATAAACTGCAGTATTTCCTATTCACATTAAAATTAAATAAGAAAACTGCAATAATAGCTATATAGAAACTTATTCACTCTAGAAATTTGTTGAAAACTGAATTTCTTCATATAACAATAGTGCCATCAGGTGATAAACAAAATGAAATTGGGAGAATCTGGTGCTTTGACCATGACATGACATTCTAATTATAGTTTACTACAGTAAGAACACTTACTAAAATTATAAACTAAGGCATCAGTTTCCAAATTTTAAAAGACTGGGCATCATTTTGCAGATTCTGCCTACTCACTTATTCAGTATACAGGTTTTAATATCCAAGTAATCTTTTTTTGTAGTTTATGTTGGTCAGAGTATAAAGTGTGAGTAGTGAATACCATTTGATCATCCGCCCACCATGAGCTTTCTCAGGATCTTAAAGATAGCATTATTGCTTTGCATAATGATGGAAAACCTGTTAGGAAGACTGGTGAACAACTTGCTCTGTCTTTTATCTCAGTTTCAAATGTCATTTATAAGTGGAAATGTCTAGGAATCCCCAAACAGTTCCCTCATAGTGGATGACCATGAAAGATTCCCAACTGTACTGTCCATAAAATCCTCATTTGAATTCTATGGACCTAAAGTCTTCTTTGAGCCAGATTGGACTCAATGTTTAACCATCCACTCTATGTAAGAAATTCAGGCCTTAGTTCATCTAATGTTGGATAAATATCTACAGTCTAATGGTAGAAAAGGTAGGCCCAAAGCTGAAACAGGGTGGTGAAAGACAACAATAAGGGCCTATGTGAAAAATGCTCTATATGAATTGGTCCCCAATTAACCCACCCCTAATATCTTCAGTCTAACTATAGAGTAGATTAAGCCTAGCCTTGTAGGGGTCAGCCTAGAGATTCCGGAAATGGTCCAGAGCGGGCAGAGTAAATTGAGGTCCACAGTAGGATTCCTCACCAAATTAGGTTAGGGTAACTTACCTTCACCTTTGTTAAGCTATGAGTTGATGCTTGGTCTTAGACCACAATGTAAGCCTAATTTTTCTGACCCAGCTTAATTTATGTCCCTTAATTAACTGGGCTAAAAAACACAACTGATCACTTACCGAGTGTTATTAGACAGTCCCTCTTCTCTTTTCTCAATTGTTGGGAGCGTACTTGCTGGTGGGGATCTTTTTCCGTTGTTTAGCCTCTTCCTCCTCTCCGTTCCGTCTTGTTCTCTCGTTGCCCCTTTCCTTTGTCCTCTCTTCCCCCGGGGCTTTTTCCACCAGCGTCCTCTTGGTTTTTTTTAGTTGGTTGATCGGTAATGTATGTGTATTACCGAGCACGCTCTATCACACAGTATATAAATACTATGTGGAGAATAACTCTGGTGAGCAACCAATTGGTTTCATCCACCCAGTTATTGACATAAAAGGAATTTAATAATTATTAGATTAACTACCTACCTACTCAGTGGACCATTTTCGTTACCTCCCAACTACCCACACGTATCAGTTTTCCATATACTGGGGGCCCCGGGAGATAAAAATCTTGGTGTCATTGTCACCAATTTTTATGTCTGTGTAGACTAGCTAACTATTTGACTGTAAATGCCTATTAATCTGATTAACAGTGACTATCCTCACCTTCTCATGGAGAAGATGTAGCATTTAATTAGAAGAGAAAATATACATCCATAGGATGAAACTGTTCATGGTCTTTACCATAGAAAAGGAAAAGTGAAAGTTAGAAGATAAAATTACAATTCCCCAGCATCTATTTTTTGTTGTAAAACTAGTCGCGCCTTTAACGCTGTTTGTCGCTGAGGTCTTGTGTCTGTCAATGTTGTAGTAGGATGCGTTACCGCTCCTACTGTCAAGGGGATAGTTACTGGAAGTTCAGTGTCTCCAGTTGTTACTGTCGGTGGAGAGGGCTCTCCAAAGTCCAGTGTTTTTGGTCCAGACTCTAGGGGGTACAAAAGAGAAATGTCTCTTGTTGTGTCACCCGTTGAAGTCCTTAATTTGACCACTCTTGTTACTCGTCTGCCCCTGGTCTGAGTTCTAAAACTCTAGCCAGAGGCCAGTATTGTCTTGGAGTACTGTCATGTATGAGAACAAGGTCCCCTACCTTAATTGTGTCAGACCAATCTTTCCTAGTCATTTGTTTATGTCTCTCCCTCAGACCCATCAAGCACTCAGTTTTCCACTGTTTAATGAAATGAGCTTTAACTCTAGTTAAGTGTTGTAACTTAGTCTGGAGTTCATCATGTCGTTGAGTCCAGTTTGGGTCTTCTGAAGAGTCTATATTGTAGTCCGGCAGGAGACTAACTTGTTCTCCCCGAATCAAATGATTTGGAGTTAATGGTTCCGGGTCATTTAATGTTGTCACTCACATAAGTGAGTGGTCTATTGTTGATGATGTTCTCAATCTCAGCCAGGAGAGTGAGCAACTCAAACAAGTGTATCTGTTTCTTACCAATTGCTTTTTTTAAGCAATTCTTTACTGTTTGTATATTCCTCTCCCAGATAGAACCATACCAAGGAGAGGCAACTGGAATATACTTCCACTTTATGTTTGAATTTTGTACATATAATTGTGTGACTTCATTACTTAACAAGTTATTAATGACCTGTTCACCAGCCTTGAAATATGTAGCATTGTCAGTCCAAACTGTCTTGGGTACTGAGTGTCGTGCACAGAATCTCTTAAAGACAGCAACAAAAGATTCTGCTGTAAGGTCCTCCACAACATCCAGATAAACAGCTCGTGAGACAGCACATGTAAACAGTACAATGTACATTTTTTGTTTAGTGTTAACTACCCCTACAGTCAATGCTCCTGTATAGTCAATGCCTACAGTCCCAAAGGATCTGTTGAGAGTAACTCTCTCCTCTGGCAAAGCAGGAGGATTTGGTTTCCTATAGGGCCTAGCATGAATACGCCTACATGTGACACACTCATTCAGAACTGTTTTAACAGTGATCCTTCCCTTGGTTATCCAATAAGTTTTTCTTAATGCAGTTAGTGTCTATGGTACCCCCATATGATGTACATCATTGTGTGTTTGTCTGATGATTAATGTTGTCAGATAGCTAAATCTTGGTAAAAGGATTGGATGTTTGCTTTTGTAAGACAGTTTTGATTTGTCTAATCTCCCTTTACACCTTAGAAGACCTTCCTCATCTCTGAACAAGTTTAGATCAACAACTACTGATGGTACAGGCTCCTTTGTTTGTTTCCCATTAGTCAAGAATTCTAACTCTTTATTGTACTCCTTTTGTTGTGCATGCCCTATCCAGTACTTGCTTGCAACTTCTGTATAATTGTGATTGTTCTTATTTAGCTGTTTGTTAATTGTAGTTAAACAGTTGTGAGCAAACCTCAAACAGTAGGCTGTGATCCTGACAAGTTTGTTGAAATTAGAATAATGTTCATAATTAGTGATTGGTTCAACCTTTTCATTCGAAAAGATTAAATTTAATGTCAAGTTAACTTGTTCCACAGGCCATTGACCTGTATTACAGAGCCACTTAGGTCCCACGAACCAAGTTTTGTTTGACTTCAACAACTTGTAGGATAAGCCTCTAGTCAGAAAGTCTGCTGGATTTTGTTTAGTTGGAACATAGTGAAAGTTGACTTGTAGGAGGATTTCATTAGCTTCAGTTATTTCTTTTAGCCTGTTTCTTACAAAGATGTTCTTACTATTAATGCTATCATTCTGTATCCAGGCAAGACAAATCTGACTGTCGAGCCAGATGTGGATATCAGTTATGTTCACATCATGGTAAGCATCCTTAAGCAATGAAATGGTTTTAATGGCTAACGCAGCAGCCAATAGTTCCAATTGAGGTATGGTTCGGGTAGGTTTGAGAGGTGCAACTTTCCCTTTTGCATAAATTAGATGACTTTCTGTAGGACTTACAAAATACGTACAGCACCCATAAGCCTGTGTGCTTGCATCAGCAAACACATGAAGTCTCTGGGGTTTATCTCTAAACCCACAGCACCTTTGTGTTTTAATGTTCTGCACTTTTGTTAAATCAGCAACTAACTTCTTCCAAGATTTTTGATCTTCAGTTGTTATTGGTTCATCCCACCCAACATTTGTCCTCCAAACTTCTTGGAGGAGAATCTTTGATTTTATTGTTGAAGGCAGGAATAGACCCATGGGATCAAAAATCTTTGAAGCCTCTAATAATATTTGTCTTTTAGTGTTAGCTTCCTCATCAAGTTTAAAACCTTTAGTGCAGAGTGAATCATGATTGTTAGAAGTTGCATCCAAATACCAGTTCATACCTAAAGTTTTAACTCTGTCTGATGGTTCAGTAAGACCATTATTATCCTTTAAAATCTTTTTGTTTAAATCCTCATCATTTGAAATCCACTCTCTTAGTGCATAATGTTTTGAGAGTGTTCATAGACTTCAGATAATTCAGATTTTGTTGATGTTGACCCTATTAGATTGTCTACATAAAAATGTTCCTTGAGGAAGTTTAGTGTTAAAGAGTTATTAAACTGGTTCAAATGATGTCTAATTGTCAATGCTAATAGGCTAGGTGAGCAATTGGCTCCAAACAACACAACATTCAATCTATAGGTTATGAACCCTTTATTCAAATCAAATGGATCCCTGAACCATAAGAACCTAAGTTGGTTCTTGTCATATTCATTTTTAAGATTTATTCTCAAAAATGCCTTTGAAATGTCACTTTATAAGGCATATTTATCTAACCTGAACCTGAGTAAAATCTTCACAAGGTCAGAAATGAGATTAGGACACTCAATCAGGCAATCATTCAAACTGTGTTTATCACTGTCTTTGAGGCTACAGTTATATACTACTCTGAGTTTTGTTGTTGGGGCATCTTGTCGATAAACCCCTCCTGTGGGTTAAATAATGACAACCATCTTTTATAAAGGGGTTATTTGTTACTTCTTCAATGAAGCCTTTCTGTAGCTGTTCTTTGAAGACATCATTGTACATTTGAATTCTATTATCTTGTTTGAGCTTTTTCATTACTTTATATAAGTGTCCTTTAGGTACTTTGAGATTATTTCTTAAAGTTGGACAATTTATTTTCCAAGGTAACTGAACAAAATAACTATTGTCTTTGCACTGAATGATGTCTTCAAATCTTTCTACCATTAACTGATCTTCTAAAGTTTGATTTGTGTCATGTATACCCACAGATTCTAGCAACCATAAAGTTTGAATTGCCTCATCCAGAGTTTCATTTGATAGTGATGAATTAATGTTCTCAGCTGTTATAATATTATTCAAAGTGTAGCTATTCTTACAGGTGTTATGTAGGACTGAGTTGAGGCACATAGTATTTGTTAGTCATGAACTATTTTGGTTTAGGTCTAGGTTGCATCTGCATAGGTCACCCAAAGGGGCTATCCCTGATGGTGTCTGATAAGCTATACCATTACGGCATTACCTATCTTCATTATGCTCCTATGAATAAGATGAATATAATCTGCCCCCATTAACATTTCAATGTTAGCTACTGTGTTGTGTGTGATATGTCTATCAGCTATATTGTGCTGTTTCCTCAAATGATTGATGGTTTGTTCTAGTTTGGGTACAACCAGTTTGTTTTGTCCTACTTTTGGAATAATGACTGTTTTAATTTTTTCTAATTCATTTTCTACATGTAATTCCAGGTCAGTTGTCTTATAGCTAATTTTGTTTGAGTTATCCTTAACAAAGGATATGATATTGAGTTCTTGTTCATTCGGGTTTGGTGTCAAACCCAATTTATTAACTAAATTTTGCGAAACAAATGTCTGTTGAGAACAAGAGTCTATAAGACATCTCACTGGAGTGGTGCTACCCTCACCATTCACTAAGTCCAAAGTAATAGTTGGCAAAAGAACCTCAGTGTTTTTTGTTACGTTGTTTGAACAAACAGAATGTCCCATGAAAGTGGCATTTTCTTGATTACCTTTGTTTGGAGGAGGGGATCAAGTAAATATAAGCACCCCCAGCCTTCTTTAATTAGCCTTATAAGGCTAACTAACGAAAATATCACGACCTAACATAACCAATCGTCAAGGGCGTACAGTTGACTTAACGACTGGTTAGGTTAGGTCGTGATATTTTCGTTAGTTAGCCTTATAAGCAGGGCTGTGGAGTCGGAGTCGTGGAGTCGGTCAATTTTGAGTGGAGTCGGAGTCGGAGTCGGAAGTGCATAGTTGGATGGAGTCGGAGTCGGAGTCGGTGCAAATCTTTCAACTATAACCATAGCAGCCTAGGCCTAGACCTAGCTCAATTTTATGAATAAAATAGATTTAACCTAATGTTTTAATATATAACATAATATATAAATAATATATAATATACTGGTCAAAAAAAGAAACGCAATTTTTGAGATTTATTAATAAACATGAGGACTCAGTATATAGTAAATGATTCTTTAACATAACAAACAGTCAATAACGCGTATGGCCACCCCTAGCCACAATGCAGGCTTGGAGTCTGGCCCTCATCGACCTCAACAGTCTCTGCAGGAAAGCAACAGGGATGGCCCTCCACTCTTCAATAATTGCATTGGTCAGTTCCCTGATGTTCTGCGGCTGATGCTGACGTCTGCGAACTCGCCGTTCAAGTTCATCCCATGCGTGCTCTATCGGTGACATGTCTGGGCTGAAGGCTGGCCATGGTAAGGTCTGCACCTGATGTCCCTGCAGGTACGCCTGCACTATCCTGGCTGCATGAGGTCTGGCATTGTCCTGTTGCGTTGCCGGAGCACCAATTCTGGATGTTGCCTCATGAATGGAAGAACATGTGGGTGAAGAATCTCATCCCTGTAGCGCTGGGCAGTCAGAGCGCCATCAACAACCACCAGCTCAGTTCTTGAAGCAAAGGCAATTCCTGCCCAAACTATGACACTTGGTCCTCCCCATCTGTCATGCTCCACTACTGCAGCATCTGAGTATCGCTCCCCTGGTCGTCTGTATACCCTGACACGGCCATCAGAATTGGACAGTCTGAAGCGAGACTCGTCAGAAAAGAGGACTTCACATTCTTTGTGTCCAGTCACGGTGCTGATAGGCCCATTGCAGGCGTCGTTGCCTTCTTGCATCAGTGAGAAAAGGACCTCTGTAAGGCCTGCGGGATCGGAGTCCTGCATTACGGAGTCGGTTTCTGACGGTCTGGTCACTAATTCTGTTGTTGTGGATACCAGGTGTCTCTCTGGCTGTCTGACGAGCATTCCGCTGCCGATGACGCAGGTGCTGCAGTACAATGTGGCGATCCTGGCGTTGGGTCGTCACACGAGGTCGCCCACGTCTTGGCAGGTCCTGAACACTTCCTGTGGCATTGTACTGTCTAACAAGCCTAGAGATTGTGCTGGGATGCACATGCATTCGTTGTGCAACTTGGACAGCAGACATGCCTGCATCCAACATGCCCAAGGCACGACCTCTGTTGACCTCTGAGAGTCGTGGCATGCCTCAATCGCGGGAAAAAGTTTGGTTTTCTCAACGGGCAGTGTGTATTCTGTGAAGTCAAAGAAAAAATGCATGCCTTCATAAAGAATACATTCAATTTAATCTCTGTTTATTGTTTGTAACAAAATGGCGTCTTAGCCGGGATTAGTCAGGTTTAAAAACATGCACTAAGTGGCTTTAAAAGATTTGAACAAACATTTAACCATAATCTTGAAACTGTGATAATACCACTAACAACTTAAATTTTACACCATATGCAAGCTAATTGCGTTTCTTTTTTTGACCAGTAGCGATTCCCCAGGCTCACCTTAAAAAAAATTAAATAAATAAATATCCAAATTCTTCGCTGAGTTTTATATTTTAACTTAATGTTTTCTGCTAAAAAATGGTAAAGATTAACTTCTGTTTAATATATTATGTAGGTAAAATAACATTTTATTTTCTCTTTAATTTTTATGTATTATTCATAAGGGATTAAGAATCAATAAAAGAATATCTTTAATTTTATTTTCTTTCTTTGTGCTTTAGTCAAGTAAAACGATTATGAGAGATTGGGCACTGTAATGTATTGGGAAAACTTGAAAAAACTTATGGCTGATTGATCTGATATATAAAAAAAAAAAAAAAATCAGAATTATTGTTTACTCTTTTGCTGATGTTAAAAATTGCGTTTTTAAATTGTGTGGCTGTATATGGCAGCTATAATTACACTTAAAGGCTAATAAAAAATATCCACGCTATCAACAGGGTAGAACGACCTTCAAGTAAAAATTCCGTCACTAAATTTTACATTTATTCAATCTTACATGACTTACAATAATCACTCTTACAATATTCTTTGATTTTACCGCTCCAGTGTAATTTTTGATTATTTGAAAAGGTTCTCCCAATACTTAAAAGGCACCAAATAATAATATGTTCCCCAAAATTTCGGTTGGCACGTGAGAAAATTTTGCATCAAAGATTTGACGATTTTGGCACGCTCACTTAAAAAAGTTGCCCACCCCTGGCCTATAGCTTCAATAGCAAAGGGCCAATATACTTACGACCTACTTGGTAGGCTAACTTAGCTTCTGACTACCAAATCCTGCTTTCATGGTAAATGAGTCTACAATTATAAGGAGCAATTAATGTCTGCTTAAATACATTATTTACACAATTCCGAAAACAACCATTATTTCTTAAAATAGACTAAGGAGATGGCAATTAACACGCAATATATGCTTATATGTAGTAACCTTGTATTTAAATATATTGTTCTGAAGGTCTACTCGCCATAGACATGCTTGAAGTTGTACAATGTACAGCCACCAGGCTTATCCCTAGCCTGAGAAGAGTGGGAAAGATTGAAAGAGCTGCTTATTCAATTTTCCGTCTCTGTGTTTACTTGTAAAAATAAAACAGTATTATAAACCGCAAAATGAATTTCACAGTTTAAGTTAGTCCAATTTTGCATTATAAATTGAGTGGGTACTGGTACTTGGGTATATAACTTGCCTTGTGTCTTTTTTAAATTCCTCGAAGCCTTTAATAAAGTCTCCTATACAGATGTATTAATAGCTGCTTAGGAATATGTAGTAACCTTGTATTTAAATATGTTGTTTTGTATGCCTACTCACCATAGACATGTTTGAAGTTGTACAGTGTAAAGCTACCAGTCTTAAACTTAACCTGAGAAGAGTGGGAAAGAATGAAAGAACTGGCTATGTTTAGTTTTGAGATACAGAGTTTGATGGGAGAGTTTCAGTAAGGAAACTGTAGACTGAAGCTATGAAAACAGTTTTTAGTCATAGAGTGTTGGCTTTTTGGTGTGGCATGCTACATTGTGTCTGGATTAATGTCTTTGTCGGTCCTTGGCACTCTCATAATCGTAGACCCCCAAGATAAATCTCTAGATAAATGCTTACATTGTATACAATGTATAGGCCCTCCCATTATCCCAACACATGGGCTGTACACAAAAGCAAGGTTCTTTATAGGTCTCAATTCTTCATTGTACACCCCAATTACGTTCAAATGAAGGAATTACCAGCAGTGGCGTACTAAGTGAGGTGCGAGGGGGGCGGTCCGCCCCGGGTGACAGCCAGGAGTGGGGGGGCCATCGGGAGAGTTGAGATACCAGTACAAGTTTTCAAACCAAATGAAAAATTCGCCAAAGTAAGAAAAAAATTAAAAAATGTTCAAATTATTACAAAAGCTTAATGTTAATTTCCACTATAAAATAAATTTTTATTTTTATTGGGAATACAAAATTTACAAACGAAAAATTAAATATTTGATAAAAATTACATCGAAAGGCGAACGTTTGTTGACGTTTTAGTCATCAGTTTGTTGAGCATAACCAGCTGGCTGCAACTGACATTCCAAGTCTTGTTCGCTTGACACTGTGACTCCATATATATGAGGTATGTTTCATTAAATAATTATGATAAAGCATAAAGTGCTGGTGTTTATAACAATATCATGGTACTTATACCAGTGTCCAGTAATTTTGACAATGTGGTATCAAAGTGATGTTTAAGTGTTTATAAATGCATCGTTGTGATGTTATAATGAAAAAATAAAATAATAATAATAATAATAATAATAATAATCACAGACAATTTGTTCAGTTAATGTATTTCAAGTCATAATAGTTCATGCTTGTTATGCATGTTCATGCTTTATACTTTTTTATTTTAAAATTTTGCAGAAAACATCCACTATGAAGCGAAATCGACCCAGTGGATTCCAACAAAGAAAAATGAAAAAGGCAAGAGAAGAGGTGGCTCAGGCAATGTCCGGATGAATTTTAAAGTATGTTACGCCTTCAACATCAAGTGCAATAGGAGAAAGCCTTGAAGATATTCAGCCTGATGAATCTGAAGGGCAAGTACAAGAAGCATCTTCACAAGAGGATTCAAATGAGAGAGAGCAAGGATTGGAGTATGGCAATTCATCTTCTAAAAGCAGTCAAACTGATGAAGAGGAAGGAGACGCCAGCAGAAGTCCACACCAACAGGAGGAAGACTCTGATGAAGAAGAGGAGACGGATAGATTTTCAATTTATTCTGATGTCGCTGCTTGGCCAATCCCGGTTCCAAATGACTTGAGAGTTGATCTTATTAAGAGGGAAAGTGAACCCCTTCCAAAATAGGGATGGACCTTTCAGTGCAGTTCAAAAACAAGGAGTGAAATCCAAAGGGAAGAGTCGACAGCTGACCACTGCATGGTTCTATAAGGCTCTGCCAAATGGCGAGAATGTTTTGAGAACATGGATGGTTTACTCTCCATTAAAAGAAAGTTTGTTTTGTTTTTGCTGCAGACTGTTTGCTCTTCATGATAAAGGAATTGAAACATCCAGCTTTGTCACTGGGTTTCAAGCATGTGGAAGCTAAACCCAAAGGTGTCTGACCATGAGGCTTCTGAGCAGCATCTCTCATGCCTGGAGAAATGGAAGACCTTGGGAGCAGGGTTGAAGCTTCAAAAAAACATTGATCAAGTTCATCAAGCAACAATGGACAAGGAGAGAAAGAAATGGAGGGATATTTTACATCGCCTCTTGGACGTAATCTTGTTTCTGGCTCACCAGAATCTTCCTTTTCGTGGTCACAAAGAGGACATGTCATCAGCAAACAAAGGAAACTTCATGGAATTGGTAGAGTTGCTGTCAAATTATGATCCAGTTTTGAAAGAACATTTTGTAAGGATTAAGCATTCTATTCGATCTGGGAGGAGAGTGGCTTCGTATTTATCTCCAAAGATTCAGAATGAGTTCATTTGCCTTTTGGGGAATTACGTCAAAGAGAAAATAGCGGCTGATATCAAGAAAGCAAAGTATTTTGGGATTCTTTTTGACAGCACTCCTGATGTGTCCCACACTGATCAGATGTGTGAAGTGATCAGATACGTCCATATTGAATGTGACAAAGTTGAAGTAAAGGAATCATTCTTGGGCTTCTTCCCTATTGCCGGAAAGACTGCTGCTGAGTTCATAGGGGATATCCTGAGACATCTGGAGAGAGATGGACTGGACATAAACCTGTGCCTTGGTGAAGGATATGACCACGCTGCAACTATGGCTAGGATTCATGGTTGTGCTCAGTCAAAGATCAGAGAGATTAATCCCAAGACTTTGTTTGTGCCTTGTGCAAATCATTCTCTGAACCTTTGCAGAGTGCTCATTTGGAAGCGTTTCTTCATGTGTGACTTTTTTTGGAACCTTGGAGAGAGTCTATTCCTTCTTTTCAGTCTCAACTCATCGATGGGAAGTGCTGATGGAGAATGTAGGCATGACAGTCAAAAGACTTTCTCAGACAAGATAGAGTGCTCATTATGACGCTGTGAAACCAGTGAAGGCAAATTTTGAAAAGCTGACCTCAACCCTTGAAGTACTGTGCGATCCCAAAGAAAATGTGGACACAAGAGCCAAGAGGATCAGCTCAGATTTTGCTCTCTGCTGTACAGTATGTGATTTCTCTTTTTTGAGTTGCCTTTCTTTCTGGTGTGAAGTCCTGGAAGAAATTAATCTCTCACAAAAGTATTTGCAAACAGGTGGAATCAGCCTTGAAAAGTGCATTCTGAAGCTCCAGGCTCTAAAACTGTTTCTTGAAGATCAGCGCAATGAAATTGTGGAGAGGACCATTCATTATGCAACTACAAAGTGTGAGGAAATGGACATTTCTATGGAGAAAAGAAGGAGAGTAAAGCTCCGAAAAAGGATGCCAGGAGAGATGGCAAAGGATGCTGGTCTCACATTGCCAGAGGAAGTAAAATGGGCCATGTTTGAATGTCTTGATCGCTTTCATCAAGAATTGGAGATTCATTCTAAGGCAATGGATCAAATTCTGTCAATCTTCGCTGTTATTCAACCAAACACTTTGGTTGTTGCAACAGAAGAACTTCGGAAGTATATTCCAAATTTGATTCAGATTTTCGATGAATTCTCGGAGGCATTTGGAAGCTTGGAAGCTGCCAAAATCAGCGTTGAAGAGGCAAAGAAATGGACAGCATTGCAGTTTCTGGAGTTTATTGTGAAATGGGATTTTTGTGAATCTTTGCCAAGCTTGTCACATTTTGTAAGGATTAAGCATTCTATTCGATCTGGGAGGAGAGTGGCTTCGTATTTATCTCCAAAGATTCAGAATGAGTTCATTTGCCTTTTGGGGAATTACGTCAAAGAGAAAATAGCGGCTGATATCAAGAAAGCAAAGTATTTTGGGATTCTTTTTGACAGCACTCCTGATGTGTCACACACTGATCAGATGTGTGAAGTGATCAGATACGTCCATATTGAATGTGACAAAGTTGAAGTAAAGGAATCATTCTTGGGCTTCTTCCCTATTGCCGGAAAGACTGCTGCTGAGTTCATAGGGGATATCCTGAGACATCTGGAGAGAGATGGACTGGACATAAACCTGTGCCGTGGTGAAATTGATAAAAAATTTCTTTCGCTCGACCATGAGTCAGACAAGATTGACAAATCTGGCTTTACTTTCAAATGAACATGAATATGCAAAGAAGGTGAATTTTGATGAGGTCATTGATCATTTGCAGAAATTAAGGCTCGAAAGCAGAGACTGTAAATAGTCTCTATTTACCTTTGAAGAATAGGCTGAGCGTTGAGACTGAATTTCCTGTGTTTTGTGTATAAAATAAAATGCAGTATTAGACTGGGTAACAAAATTTGAAACATTTTCTGCTTATTGTGATTTTTCTGTCTTTTCTTAATGATTTCGGGGCGCTGATTCCAAAAATGTTGGTTTTGCTCTATCATCAACCGTTTCAAAAATATAGGTTATCACACTTTTCATATGGCAAAGTATATAAAGAAGGCTAACATAAATATTTTCTGAAAATAAAAACACTATTGGAAATTAATGTTTATTGAGCCAAAATTGTTTGACAAACCCAAAATGGTGCAAAGGATATAATATATATCATGAGGAGAACCGATAAGAGAATAACAAGCCTCGTTACGCAGTGTGCGTTCTTTAAAAATGCACTGAAGAACGCGACTTCCGCGTATGAACATTCTTATCCTTTCTGATCAGCGACCATACGTAGTCTCCCATCATCGAAGCATCCCAATGGCCCTGGTACCTTTTCCCCATCGTTTGAATATCTTGATGGAATCTTTCGCTATGTTCTTCACTCACATCGCCCAGGTTATCACGAAAAAAGTCTAGATGTGAATGCAGATAGTGTAATTTTAAAGACATACGGCACCCCATTTTTCCATAGCATTTAATCAAGTTTGACACTAACTCCTTATAGTTTGGTGCTTTATGGTTGCCTAAAAACCCACGAACCACATCACGGAAAGCACACCAAGCCTCATTTTCGATCGGAGTCATCTTGGCTTCAAGGTTCTTTGAATTCAACAGCGCCTTGACTTTGGCCTCAGAGAGTTTAGGGAACATGACCCGAATCTGTTGGAAAACTTCCCCTCCAAAATCTAACGCAGTTACAAACTGCTTAATTAGACCCAACTTAATATGGAGAGGTGGTAGTAGAACTATGTCAGGCTTCACAAGAGGTTCCCTGAGTAAATTGTACTTTCCTGGTTGCAGTCCTTCACGTGGAGGCCACTGAACTGTTTATAGTGCTCAGTTGAAGCCCTGCTATCCCACAGGCAAAGAAAACATGAATATTTAGTAAACCCTCCTTGTAAACCTAACAGGAAACCAATCATTTTGAAATCACCACACACGTCCCAGTTATATTGCTCATACCTGATTTGAGTGAGCAGTTGTTTGACATTTTCATAGTCCTCTTTTATTTGAACAGAATGTGCAACTGGTATAGATGGATATTTGTTCCCATTGTGGAGTAGAACAGCTTTTAAACTCAAAGTTGAACTGTCAATAAACAGGCGCCACTCTGAGGGTATATGTGTTACCCCATTAGCTGTGAATAGACCATTAACCTCGCTGCAATAACAGAGAGAGCCATTGACATCGTAGAACCTTGCAAACTCTTCATGCCGCTTTCGGTATACAGTGCTCTTGCAGTCTTCTCCAAGCAAATTCCACTCTTTGAGTCTGGAGGTCAGAAGCTCAGACCCTGATTTCGTCAGACCCAAATCTCTAATTAAGTCGTCCAATTCCCTCTGATTTGGAAAGTGAGGGTTTGTACTGAAAGTTACTGTATATTCTTCATCATGATTGTCCTCACCAGCCGACATCTCAGATGAGCTAGCTGCATCCTCATTTTCAACCTGCAAAGCAAAGAAACAAAATATAGACATATCTATATATGTAGAAGAGCATCAGCACTAAGAAAAATCGACACATAATGACCCACAGTCTGTAAATACAGAAGGTAAAGTAATGGATAGATACCTGTTCTAGTGGACGTGGTATTGGAAGACCTTCGCCATGTGGTACAGGAGCTATGGACGACGCTATGCTTGGATACTAAACAGTCTGCCTTCCTTTAACTTTCCTGTACTTAGAAACATCTACCATGCAGTAGTAGCAATCGTCGTGGTGGCTCTTTGGTTCTCTCCATATTCTGGGTACCGCAAAGGGCATTGCCTTGCGTACTCCCCGCAGCCACCCCTCAAGTGTGGAGCGGCAGCTTCCACAGATCACATGGGGTGCCCAGGGATTATCTTGGTCACCCATAGGCATACCAAAATAGAGCCGATACGTGATCCAGAATTTGGTGCCTTTCACAATTTTGTGCGATACTTGCGTGGGGCCTATGTAGTACCCACAAACGTAGCAGAATATATCCGGCGAGTCTTTACAATCTAGTTGCCATTCTCTTTACCAAACTGTACTACATTAATCATAACCTGCAGGTATAGAGAGAAGAGTTATTAAATCTGCAACAGATTACAGATTCCAGAAAAAAGATGTATTCACAACACTGAAATAATGTTCGCAATAAAAAAGGGTCGATAACACTCAAATCGTCAGCACAGAGAAGCACAGAAACACGTACCTCAGTGCTGGTAACCATCAGACAAACAACCTGCTTTCTTTGTGTGCTCACACTTACTGACTTCTCAGACTCTGCGCTCGTCTTTATATAGCACAGTGGAAGTTTCGGGCAATTTCTAGAGCAAGAAACTGTCAACGAACATCCGGATTGTTCGCAAGGGTTAAGGGAAAAGTGTATAAGACTGTGGTAAGACCGGCTATGATGTATGGGGCTGAGTCTTGGGCTATAAAGAAAGATCATGAGAAAAGACTAGATGTAACGGAGATGAGAATGCTGAGATGGATGTGCGGAGTGACAAGGTTGGATAGAGTAAGGAATGAAAGGATAAGGGGCACGACAAAGGTTGGAGAAATCTCGAGGAAGATACAAGAAAGTAGACTGAAATGGTATGGACATGTGATGAGAGGGGACGAAGATTATGTGGGTAAGAGAACGATGAATATGGAGGTGTATGGCAGGAGAAAGAGAGGCGGACCGAAGCGAAGGTGGATGGAGAAGGTGAGGGACGATTTGAGGGAGAAGGGTTTGTCGGAGGAAGAAGCCCAGGACCGGGCTGTGTGGAGGAGGCTGGCCAGAAACGCCGACCCCGCATAGAGGCGGGAACGGGCGAAGAGAAAGAAGAAGACTGGTAAAACATGAAAAATGGATTATCTCTGAAACCATTGATGATACACACAAACCAAGGCCAGATTTGGACTCAGCGCCCACAAATGCATATAAAAACATAAAAAATTCTATATAAACAGAATCAGTGTTACACAGTGTTATCTGTTCGCTGAATTTCTAACGTTTTGCATTTTTCTTATTTCCAATTTTCTTATGACAGTCAGTGATGGGCATCGATACATGAAAATCGCTAAAGCGATACCGATACATCGATACATGAAGAACGTCTTAGGCGATAACGATACGTCGATACTTTCTAGATGTCTTAAGCGATACCGATACCGATACATGCATCGCCGGTACATGTATCGCCGGTACATTTTTATAATTATTCATTTAATATGTACGTATTAGATATTATTGTTTATACTAGTAATTTGTACGCACTGTAAGTAAAATCAACGACATTTTAATGGGTTTTATAGATGTAAATAAAAACAATTGCTTTATTTAATGAAAGTATGTTTTAATTTTGTAGGATACATGAATGACTGAAAATATTACACTAACAATTAAAAGTAATTACTATTACCCTTCAAAAATACCAGCTGGCTAAACATCTGGGCAGAGAGTCTATTCCTTTTTGGAGCGTGAATGTGACCAGCCAAACTAAACAACCGTTCTACAGGAGCAGAGGATGGTAGTGGTGTGTTATACTTCAGGAAGACCCGTAGAATTCCTGGGTACTGCCTCAGAGATTGGAGAGAATGACTTCCGTCACCCAGATACTGGAAAACTTCCATCTCAGTGGAATCTTGGGTTGCAGAGACATTAGTGGAAGCAGACTCATAACAGAAGAAATCATCTGCACTTCCGTCAGATGCAGCATCACTTAGTTGTTGCTAGGGGGTCTGCTCGCTGAGGCTCTTAGCAGCATTAACCAACATTTCTTGAACCCTCTTTTTGACAATGTTAGTATTAAATTTGCCTTTTATTGTCACCCACTTTAACTTGAACAGAGGATTTGAAGACGATGCCAGTATTGCTGCTTTACACTCATGCGACGATCAAGGCACAGAAACTTTTCAAACCGCTTAGTGAACCCTACTGTGACTGCATTGAGAAGTGGCTGACAATGACGCAATGCCTCCGAATTCAAACGCTCTAGCTTCTTCTCTACAGCTAACAATGTTTCTATATTATAGTTAATTAATCTCAATAACACAAGTACAAACGTGTTTAAACGTTGCGCCGTACTGTGTGACGTGACCAGTAGAGTAGTACTGTCATTAAATAAATATTTAATAATATTATTATTTATGTATATTCATAAATATAACTCAGTAGTGTCATATTATAACATCTATTTAAATATTTAAAAATTCTTATTAATGTATCGATGTATCGAAGTATCGATTTTTTTCGATACATTTAAGAAAATTGACCTTAGCGATACCGATAAATCGATACTTTTGTCAAGTAACTAAAGCGATACCGATAAATCGATACTCTTGTCAAGTAGCTAAAGCGATACCGATACAAAAGTATCGATCGATACGTATCGGCGATACATGTATCTAGATAATGCCCATCACTGATGACAGTACTGTACTGTTTAGAAATCTACTTGCAAACATAATATATTTTTCTGTGTGTTTAAATTTTAAAATTATTTATAGGGGGTGCCAAAGGAAGGATCCATCCCGGGTGCCAAATACTTTAGGTACGCCCCTGATTACCAGATACATATATACCTTGTTAACCTTGTTTGGGTTCCTGCGTCGGTCTCTTTTCACACGAAAGTCAAGATGGTGGCCCCCGCCTCTAGTCCTGGTTTGGTGAAGGAGCGAGTTGCTCTCTTGCGCTCTCCATCGTACATAGACAGGTACATCCGGCTCATCTGGTACCGTCCTGAGCCAGGCATCTAGTCTTCTCTTGAAGACTTCAACTTTGACCCCTGTAATGTTTCTGAGGTCCTTTGTAAGTTGGTTAAAAATTCTTGGCCCCCTGACAACCAAGCAATTTTCCTTCAGAGATGAGGAGGTCCCTTGTCGGGTCTTTAATTTGGGAACACTACACATTCTGCCTTTCCTATTTTCCAGCGTTGTCTGGATGGTAATTGGGTTTTGTTTGAGATTTGGTACCAGTTTTTCGATAATTTTCCATATGTAGATTATGGTATACCTCTCTCTTCTTCTTTCCAGGGATTACAGATTTAGTTTGCATAGTCTTTCCCAGTAGTTGAGTTCTTTGCAGCCATCAATCTTGGCTGTGAAATGTCTCTGCGTTTCTTCTAGTTTATTAATTCCTTCCTTTTTATATGGGGACGTCAAAACTGAGCAGTATTCAAGTTTTGGTATGATCAGTGTTCTCAGCAGGGGAATCATTGCTGTCTTGTCCCTCGTTTTGAACGTTCTTAGTACCTGTCCCGCGACTCTTTTTGCTTTGTTTATTGCTCTCTGATTTTGTGTCTCGAATTTGGCATCATCGGTATTACTAACCCCAAGTCAACCGCTTCCGTGCTTCTCTGAATTTCTTGCCTATCTGGATATTAATATGCATTCTGTTTAAGTTCCTCATTCCTACCATATCTCAAGAGCTGAAATTTCTCGCTGATAAATGTCATATTGTTGTCTGCTGAACATTTGCATATTTTGTTTGTGCCTCTCTGCAAGGCCTCTACTCCGTTTGCATCGCTGATTTTTCTGTTGATCTTTGTATCGTCCGCAAATGATGTTACTATACTGTTGATGTTTACTCCACTGTCTATGTCTGTTAGCATGATAATGAACAGGAGTGGGGCCAGCACTGTACCTTGTGGTACTAAGCTGCATACTTCTGATTCTGATGATGATACACCTTGAATTTTAACCACCTGTAGTCGATTTCTGAGCAAGTTGTAGATCCATTTTCCCACTTTGCCTGTTATTCCCATATGTTTCATTTTATGTGCTATTATACCATGATCGCATTTGTCGAAAGCTTTAGCAAAACCCGGGTATATGACACCATAGTTTTCACTGACTTCAAGTGCATCTAGGATATTGTTATAATGCTCTGTAAGTTGTGATAGGCATGATCTTCCTGATCGGAATCCGTGTTGATTTTCGTTGAATCTTTCCAATGTCTCCAAGAAGTCATAGATTTTCTCTCTGACTATTCTTTCAAACATTTTGGTGAGGTGGGACGTCAAGGACACTGGTCTATAGTTCTTTGCTTGAGATCTATCTACCTCCTCAATATATATATATATATATATATATATATATATATATATATATATATATATATACACACACCTTACCTTACAACCTCACAAAGGTTCCGCGCGATGATTCCTCATTTCGCGAAGGTCAAGCTTGTCGCCCCTCCTCTCACGTTGGCCTGGTGAAGTAGTGAGTTGGTTTCTTGTGCTCTCCACATCACATAGCCAAGTACGCCCGGCTCATCGGGGATTGTTCTGAGCCAGGAGTCGAATCTTCGTTTGAAGATGTCCACTGCAACTCCCTTCGTGTTTCTTAGGTCTTTGGGCAGCTGATTAAACAGTTTTGGTCCTATCACAACAAAACTATTTTCTTTCAGGGTTAAGGATGTTCCCTGTCTCGCATTTAATTTGGGAACACGACAAAGATCTACCTTTTCTACTTTCCACCCCTTGATCTTGGCTGTGAAGCTTCTCTGGATCCCTTCCAGCTGTCTAATGTCTTGTTTTTTATATGGGGATGTTAGGACCGAGCAGTATTCCAATTTGGGTATGATCAGGGTTTTCAGTAGAGGAATCATTATATTCCTATCCCTTCGTTTAAAGGTCCTCAATATCTGCCCCGTTATTCTCTTTGCTCTGTTTACTGCTCTTATTTTGTGTTTCAAATTTCGCATCATCATTCATTACAACCCCTAAATCTTTTGCTCTAGAATTTCTCTGAATTTCCTGTCCATTTGGGATATAATATTCCATGGATTTTAGGTCTTCCCTTTTTCTGTACCGAAACAGCTGAAATTTCTCAGTGTTAAACTTCATATTGTTGTCTCCCGTCCACTTGTAGATTCTGTTCATGTCGGTTTGTAGAGACCCTATATCTTCTGGGTTTCTTATTTTTCTACTGATCTTTGTGTCATCCGCAAAGAATGTTACTGTGCTGTCTCTGGTAACGTCCTCATCTATGTCAGTTAGCATGATTGTGAAGAGTAGTGCAGCTAATACTGTTCCTTATGGTACTGAGCTGAGGACCTCTGATTCTGATGAAGATACTCCTTGTACTGTAATGACTTGCCGCCGCTCACTAAGGAAATAATATATCCATTCATTTCCCTATTTTTCCTGTTATTCCCATATACTTCAGTTTATGTATTATGATTCCATGGTCACACTTGTCGAACGCTTTGCAAAGTCTGTGTATAGTACATCATAGTTTCCATTACTTTGAAGTGCATCAATAATGTTGTTGTAGTGTTCCATTAGTTGTGATAGGCATGATCTGCCTAACCAAAACTCATGTTGGTTATCATTGAATTTTTTCCGAGTTTCAAAAAAGTCATAGATTTTCTGTCTAATTATTCTTCCAAATATTTTAGTGAGATGAGATGTAAGCGACACTGGCTTATAGTTTTTGACGTCGAATCGATCTCCTCCTTTATAAATTGGGACTATGTTCGCGCTCTTCAGGATGCCCGGTATTTCTCCCGTGTCTAGTGATCGTCTCTATACCCAGTATAGGGGCTCAGCGATTGCATTCTTGCAGTTTTTGATCAGTGTGGCATTCCATTTATCCGGTCCTGCCGCTGAGTGTGTTTTTAGTTTCCCTATAGCTTGTGTAATATCATCCGTCGTAAAGTCGAAGTCCGTTGTACTTTTCCCTTGTAGTTCTTCTTCAAAGAACGCGTTTCTATCGCATATCAATTTGTCAGTTTTTGGGCTACTGAAAAATGATTCGTACTGAGCTCTTAATATTCCAGATACTTCTGTTAGATCATCAGATAAAGCAATGTTCTCGTTTTTTAAAAGTCCGATAGTCGCATGGTTTTTTCGACTTTCATTTTGCGAAATTATAGAAGTACGGTGAGTTAGCCTTTATCGCTTCTATAGCGTCGTCTTCTTTTTCTGTATGCTTCTCAATTAGTTCCTGTATGACGTCATTGATACTTTGCAGTTTATCATTTAATATTTTTCTGGTGTTATCACCTTTACAGTTACTTAATTTTGAAGTCACTCTTTTTTACTCTTTCGGAACAATGCCCTCTTTTGTCTCTCGAACCTGCTTCTCTTTCCACTTTGTTGTATTTTTGGGACATGTTTTTCCACAATTTCTAACGTCTTCTCCACTAAAGTCATCAGCATCTCCTCCGTTGTCTTGGCCTCGAAAATAGTTTTCCAATCTATTACTTCCATGCTGGATGTAACATCTTCCCAGTTTATAGCTTTGGAGTGAAAATTAAAAATTTCGAATTTGCTTCTTTCTGTTGTGTGTGTTCTTTCCTTTCCTGTTGCCTTTATATTAGTTGTTATTTCATTGATGTTGTGGTCAGATATCATAGTTGGGGATATTTCTACATTATCAATTAGATTGCTGTTGTTTGTGAATAACAAATCTTGGCACCACCCTCAAAGGAACGCAACGGGTGATCAGGGAAAACGAACATCAAAGAAGAGTGCCAATTTTTTAGACGCAGCCAACACAATTCAGCTGCTAAATACTATCCGGCAATTACAAAATCAGCTGACAAATATAAGAATCCGAGAGGAGCACAAGGCAACAAAACCGGCACCCCAATTGGAACCACCTGTATGCGAAATCAATAGAGAAAAAATAAAAATAATCCTAGCAAACATTCAGGACCTTAAATCAAATCATTCCCCGGATACTTTGTATGCCTCACTAGGGTGTGTCAATTTTAGTAAAGTCAACAATTCAAAAACTACTAATGCTCAAATGATGTCATATTATTTAGCAAACTTAGAAATATCTTTAGTGTTGTTTAAAAAAGCCATTTACTTACTTATATTTGACCATAAAGGTTTGAAATATAACCTAAATATGACTGTAGTATCGTATATCAATGTGCCATTGATATGTGTGGTTAACTTTGGTTATTTTTGATGTGCAGTATGGTTTCTAAGTTTCACATAGTCACAAATGCTGGAGTTTTGATTGTGAATGCATGTATTTTCTTCATTTTTGACAATTTTGGTTGCTTCGTAATGTAAATATTGTGTAATTCAAATTATTCGAAATGTTATGTGACCCAAACTTTCTGTATATTTTGATATGATAGATATATGAAATTGTCATTACTTTGAATAATTAAGTCTTGTATCTATAACAACACAACCTTTTATCTGAGCTTATAGGAAGATATTAAGAATTTCAATTAACTTAATTTTATATAATCATAATCAGTAGGCCTATCCAAATTTCAATAACATTTCTTTTGTTCACAGGTCCACAGGATGAGTCAATTGAATCAGAAAGAAAGCAGAACCCGAAGCAAATCAAGTTGTCACCTAAGTCATTTGGTGGGGACTGGGAGGAACTTCCCCCTGCTGAGCTGCCCACAGCCAGAGATCTGATGAGGTATGGTTTGTTGAGGAGAGAGTTGAGTGAGGAAGACAGGAGGAATTACCCAGTTAATGACCTGATTAACAACGGCATTGTTCCAGGGCTACTGGCTCAGTGGAGAAAGGCCAACGCTCTATTCACAGGACCTGTAATCAACACTGAGGTCAGGATCAGGGCTAAAGTGAAGGCACAGTGGGATGAGGCAATGAAGGTGTCCATTGGCAATGTGAAGCTAGAGGTCAAAGATAGGTTCATGATGAAACTGGACAAATTGGTGGACATCCTGACCTGTCACTGTATGATCAGAAGCTGCAGTGAGCTTGGGTGCAACCCTGTCTGCAACAGTGAGGTTCACATTGACTGCAGCTGCAGGAGCGAGCAGTAGATACCAATGCAGGAGCTTGCCTTCATTAAAGGTCAGAGAGAAAAGGTGGGAAGTGTGGGGGCACACCAGATGGGTCTAGCTGATCATCCTGAGACCAGGAGACAGGAAGCAGTGCTGCAGAGACAGGAGCAGAGAAAGAAGGCCGAGGAGAAGAGGAGGAGGAAGGCAGAGGAGACAGCCAAGAAAGAAGAGGAGTTGAGGGAGGAGTCACTGCTGGAGATGGAGTTGGAGGAGACTGGAGATATACTGGAGGAGGCAGGGAGAAGAGAGGAGGACGAAGACTTCATACCAGAGGCTGCGACAACTTCTTCCTTGCCTGTGGCTAAGAAGAAGAAATACAACACTAAAGATATCACCAACATATCTCTGGCTAGCTTGAGACATCACACTGGGCTGAGAGAGACTGCAGAGATTGCCACTGCTGCCTGGATTGATGCTGGTCTTATCACAGAGTTTGACACAGCACTGGTGATTGACCACAACAAGGTGAGGAGGGCTCAGGAGAGACTGACTAAGGAGCTGGTCAAGAAGTTTGATGAAGAGATTATGGAAAATGGCATCACCTGTATCTTCTTTGATGGGAAAAGAGATGACACCAAAGTGATGATGGAAGCTGATGGCAGTGACAGGCAGTTTCCTGGCCTCATTAAGGAAGAACACTACATAGTGTGCAATGAACCAGGTGGGAAATATTTGTGGCATTTTGTACCAGAGGAAGCTGCAGAGGAGAGATGTCATGCTGAGGTCATTGCTGATCATCTGGTGAACTGGCTAAGAGAGATAGGAGCAGACCAGACCCTTTTGGCCATAGGAGGTGACAGTACTAATGTGAATACAGGCTGGGAGGAAGGAGGAATGCATTATGTGGAGGCCAAGCTTAGCAGGAAGTTGGTGTGGATTGTCTGTGACTTGCACACTGGGGAGCTGAATCTCAGACACCTGATGACTGCACTGGATGGCAAGACATTGAGCAACAACAAGTGGTCTGGGCCCCAGGGAAGATGTTAGACATTGCCACTGAGCTGGAGATCAACCCAAACTTCACGCGGATCACTGTTGGTCCTCCTCTACCCCATTTCAGTCCGGAGGTAGTGAAGGACCTCAGCACAGACCAATCATATGGCTACAGAATCATCACTGCCATCAGATCAGGAGAGGTACCTCAGAGTCTAGCTCTCCTGGAGATTGGGCCAGCCTGTCACAGTAGGTGGCTCACCACGGCTCTAAGGTTCTGCGGGGATTGTGGATTTCGAAACATGGGCTGAAGGGTAGGAACCTGAAGAATCTGAGGATAATTGTGAAGTTCATAGTGGGAGTCTATATGTCAAACTGGTTCAACATCAAGTTAAATCACAGCTGGGTGGAGGGTCCCAGGCATGTACTGTACCAGCTGGAGCTGCTCAGAAGTCAGAAGAAGGAGGTGATAGCAATAGTGATGCCTACAGTGAAGAGATCTGCCTGGTATGCACACTCTGAGGCTGTGCTCCAGGCCATGCTGTGCAGTGAGGTGGAGGAGGAGAGGAGGGAGGCAGTGAAGAGGATACTGGAAATCAGAGGTGAAAGAGATGAGAACACAAAGGTAGGAGACTGCAGTGTCATACCCAGGAAGACTCCTGACATCAACCCAGATGCCACCAAACTCTCGGAGCTTATTGACTGGAACTCTGGCGTGACTGAGCCTCCTCTGACCTGCTCCCTCACCACTGCTGCAATCAAGGAGTTTCTGGAGAGACCAATGGAAGTTCCTGCATGGCCCTCGCACACACAGTCAGTAGAGAGGTGTGTAAGGATGACAACTGAAGCAGCACAACATGTTTACTCACAAGAGAGGAGGGAGGCGTACATCAGTGGCCAGGTGGCCAGTAGGGAGCTCATGTCCAGGAACAAGAGCAAGGCAGACATGGCATCCTTGGCAAAGTTCAAGAAACCTGTCTATATTTCTAAGTTTTAATATTGAAATACAATTAAAATGTCTTTAATTGTATGTAATGTATGTAAAATGTAGTTATATACAATAAAAAAAATACTTGCAAAAATTGCTGATTTTTCATAAATTCAACTTCAAATATAAGTAGCTAGGAGTGGTCAAATCTGGATTTTAAAGCCATATTTCGATTTACGACATAAAAATACATCATTTGGTCACTAGTAGTCTTTGAAAATCTAAAGATTTCACTTTGCTCCCTAAAATTGACACACCCTAATGCCTCACGGAAACTCATCTAAAGGACTGACAGGCGAACTGTAAAAATTGTGATTCCTGTATTGACAAAAAAGAAATACAAATTGACAACTATGACACCCTCCAAGCCGACAGAACAGTGAGACGTAAAGGAGGATGTGCTACTTACACACGCCACGCGAAAGGCATATGGCAGAAATGACTATAAGTACCTCAAACAGCTACGTGAAATGTGTAGCAGCAAAGGTTGAAAAATTAAATATGGTACTAATTGTAATGTACAGACCTCCAAACACGCCAACCTCAAAATTTTCAGATTCCATTACAGAGGTAAGAAACTAGGCAAAAGATCTACACTCTCCAACCCCAAATTTTTTTTTTTGTGGTGATTTTAATCTCCCATTCATGAAATATAAAAGGATAGGCAAAAATATATGTATACAGCAGGGCAAGGGGGCCACAGGAGAAGACCAGGAGCAGGTAAAAATGCTACTAGCTCTAGCTGATGAATTTATGTTAAAACAAGAAATAACAGAAAACATAAGAAAAACAACTACCTACATTTGGTATTCACGAACAACAGCAACATAATTGATAATGTAGAAATATCCCCAACTATGATATCGGACCACAACATCATTGAAATAACAACTAATATAAAGGCAACAGGAAAGGAAAGAACACGCTCAACAGAAAGAAGCAAATTCGAAATTTTTAATTTTCACTCCAAAGCTATAAACTGGGAAGATGTTACATCCAGCATGGAAGTAATAGATTGGAAAACCATTTTCGAGGCCAAGACAACGGAGGAGATGCTAATGACTTTAGAGGAGACGTTAGAAATTGTGGAAAAATATGTCCCAAAATATTAAATATTAAATGATAAACTTCAAAGTATCAATGACGTCACGTAGAAACTAATTGAGAAGCATACAAAAAAAGAAGACGACGCTATAGAAGCGATAAAGGCTAACTCAACGTACTTCTATAATTTCGCAAAATGAAAGTCGAAAAACCATGCGACTATCGGACCTTTAAAAAACGAGAACAGTGCTTTATCTGATGATCTAACAGAAGTATCTGAAACATTAAGAGCTCAGTACGAATCATCTTTCAGTATCCCAAAAACTGACAAATTGATATGCGATAGAAACGGGTTCTTTGAAGAACTACAAGGGAAAAGTATAACGGAATTCGACTTTACCGGATAAATGGAATGCCACACTGATCAAAAACTGCAAGAATGCAATCGCTGAGCCCCTATACTGGATATGGAGACGATCACTAGACACGGGAGAAATACCGGGCATCCTGAAGAGCGCGAACATAGTCCAAATATATAAAGGAGGAGATCGATCCGAGGCCAAAAACTATAGGCCAGTGTCGCTTACATTTCATCTCACTAAAATATTTGAAAGAATAGTTAGACAGAAAATCTATGACTTTTTTGAAACTCGGAAAAAACTCAATGATAACCAACATGGGTTTCGGTCAGGCAGATCATGCCTATCACAACTAATGGAACACTACAACACCATTATTGATGCACTTGAAAGTAATGAGAACTATGATGCACTATACACAGACTTTGCTAAAGCGTTTGACAAGTGTGACCATGGAGTCATAATACATAAACTGAAATATATGGGAATAACAGGAAAAGTAGGGAAATGGCTATATAATTTCCTTAGAGAGCGGCGCAAGTCGTTACAGTACAAGGAGTATTAGGGTGTGTCAATTTTAGGGAGCAAAGTGAAATCTTTAGATTTTCAAAGACTACTAGTGACCAAATGATGCATTTTTATCTGCTAAATCGAAATATGGCTTTAAAATCCAGATTTGACCACTCCTAGCTACTTATATTTGAAGTTGAAGTTTACGAAAAATCAGCAATTTTTGCAAATATTTTTTTATGGTATATAACTACATTTTACATATATTACATACAATTAAAGACATTTTGATTGTATTTCAATATTAAAACTTAGAAAAATAGATAGGTTTCTTGAACTTTGCCAAGGATGTCATGTCTGCCTTGCTCCTATTCCTGGACATGAGCTCCCTACTGGCCACCTGGCCACTGATGTACGCCTCCATCCTCTCTTGTGAGTAAACATGTTGTGCTGCTTCAGTTGTCATCCTTACACACCTCTCTACTGACTGTGTGTGCGAGGGCCATGCAGGAACTTCCATTGGTCTCTCCAGAAACTCCTTGATTGCAGTAGTGGTGAGGGAGCAGGTTAGAGGAGGCTCAGTCACGCCAGAGTTCCAGACAATAAGTTCCGAGAGTTTGGTGGCATCTGGGCTGATGTCAGGAGTCTTCCTGGGTATGACACTGCAGTCTCCTACCTGTGTGTCCTCATCTCCTTCACCTCTGATTTCCAGTATCCTCTTCACTGCCTCCCTCCTCTCCTCCTCCACCTCACTGCACAGCATGGCCTGGAGCACAGCCTCAGAGTGTGCACACTAGGCTGATCTCTTCACTGTAGGCATCACTATTCCTATCACCACCTCCTTCTGACTTCTGAGCAGCTCCAGTTGGTACAGTACATGCCTGGGACCCTCCACCCAGCTGTGATTTAACTTGATGTTGAACCAGTTTGACATGTAGATTCCCACTATGAACTCCACAATTATCCTCAGATTCTTCAGGTTCCTACCCTTCAGCCCATGTTTCGAAATCGACAATCCCCGCAGAACCTTAGAGCCGTGGTGAGCCACCTACTGTGACAGACTGGCCCAATCTCCAGGAGAGCTAGACTCTGAGGTACCTCTCCTGATCTGATGGCAGTGATGATTCTGTAGCCATATGATTGGTCTGTGGTGAGGTCCTTCACTATCTCCGGACTGAAATGGGGTAGAGGAGGACCAACAGTGATCCGCGTGAAGTTTGGGTTGATCTCCAGCTCAGTGGCAATGTCTAACATCTTTCCTAGCGGCCCAGACCACTTGTTATTGCTCAATGTCTTGCCATCCAGTGCAGTCACCAGGTGTCTGAGACTCAGCTCCCCAGTGTGCAAGTCACAGACAATCCACACCAACTTCCTGCTAAGCTTGGCCTCCACTTAATGCATTACTCCTCCCTCCCAGCCAGTATTCACATTAGTACTGTCACCTCCTATGGCCAAAAGGGTCTGGTCTGCTCCTCTCTCTCTTAGCCAGTTCACCAGATGATCAGCAATGACCTCAGCATGACATCTCTCCTCTGCAGCTTCCTCTGGTACAAAATGCCACAAATATTTCCCACCTGGTTCATTGCACACTGTGTAGTGTTCTTCCTTAATGAGGCCAGGAAACTGCCTGTCAATGCCATCAGCTTCCATCATCACTTTGGTGTCATCTCTTTTCCCATCAAAGAAGATACAGGTGATGCCATTTTCCATAATCTCTTCATCAAACTTCTTGACCAGCTCCTTAGTCAGTCTCTCCTTAGCCCTCCTCACCTTGTTGTGGTCAATCACCAGTGCTGTGTCAAACTCTGTGATAAGACCAGCATCAATCCAGGCAGCAGTGGCAATCTCTGCAGTCTCTCTCAGCCCAGTGTGATGTCTCAAGCTAGCCAGAGATATGTTGGTGATATCTTTAGTGTTGTATTTCTTCTTCTTAGCCACAGGCAAGGAAGAAGTTGTCGCAGCCTCTGGTATGAAGTCTTCGTCCTCCTCTCTTCTCCCTGCCTCCTCCAGTATATCTCCAGTCTCCTCCAACTCCATCTCCAGCAGTGACTCCTCCCTCAACTCCTCTTCTTTCTTGGCTGTCTCCTCTGCCTTCCTCCTCCTCTTCTCCTCGGCCATCTTTCTCTGCTCCTGTCTCTGCAGCACTGCTTCCTGTCTCCTGGTCTCAGGATGATCAGCTAGACCCATCTGGTGTGCCCCTACACTTCCCACCTTTTCTCTCTGACCTTTAATGAGGGCAAGCTCCTGCATTGGTATCTACTGCTTGCTACTGCAACTGCAGTCAATGTGAACCTCATTGTTGCAGACAGGGTTGCACCCAAGCTCACTGCAGCTCCTGATCACACAGTGACAGGTCAGGATGTCCACCAATTTGTCCAGTTTCATCATGAACCTATCTTTGACCTCTAGCTTCACATTGCCAATGGACACCTTCATTGCCTCATCCCACAGTGCTTTCACTTTAGCCCTGATCCTGACCTCAGTGTTGATTACAGGTCCTGTGAATAGAGCGTTGGCCTTTCTCCACTGAGCCAGTAGCCCTGGAACAATGCCGTTGTTAATCAGGTCATTAACTGGGTAATTCCTCCTGTCTTCCTCACTCAACTCTCTCCTCAACAAATCATACCTCATCAGATCTCTGACTGTGGGCAGCTCAGAAGGGGGAAGTTCCTTCCCAGTCCCCACCAAAATGACTTAGGTGACAACTTGATTTGCTTCGGGTTCTGATTTCTTTCTGACTCATCCTGTGGACCTGTGAACAAAAGAAATGTTATTGAAATTTGGACAGGCCTACTGATTATGATTACATAAAATTAAGTTAATTGAAATTCTTAATATCTTCCTATATGCTCAGATAAAAGGTTGTGTTGTTATAGATACAAGACTTAATTATTCAAAGTAATGACAATTTCATATATCTATCATATCAAAATATACAGAAAGTTTGGGTCACACATAACATTTCGAATAATTTGAATTACACAATATTTACATCACGACGTAATCAAAATTGCCAAAAAGGAGGGAAAACACGCATTCACAATCAAAACTCCAGCATTTGTGACTATATGAAATTTAGAAACCATACTGCACACAAAAATAACCAAAGTTGATCACACATATCAATGGCACATTGATATACGATTCTACAGTCATATTTACGTTATATTTCAAACCTTTATGGTCAAATATAAGTAGGTAAATGGCTTTTTTAAACAACACTAAAGATATTTCTAAGTTTGCTAAATAATATGACATCATTTGAGCATTAGTAGTTTTTGAAATTGTTGACTTTACTAAAATTGACACACCCTAAAGGAGTATCTTCATCAGAATCGGAGGTCCTCAGCTCATACCATAAGGAACAGTATTAGCTCCACTACTCTTCATAATCATGCAAACTGACATAGATGAGGACGTTACCAAAGACAGCACAGTAACATCCTTTGCGGATGACACAAAGCTCAGTAGAAAAATAAGAAACCCAGAGGATATAGGATCTCTACAAACCGTCATTAACAGAATCTACAAGTGGACGGAAGACAACAATATGAAGTTTAACATTGAGAAATTTCAGCTGTTACGATACAGAAAAAGAGAAGACCTAAAATCCATGGAATATTATATCCCAAATGGACAGGAAATTCAGAGAAATTTTAGAGCAAAAGATTTAGGGGTTGTAATGATAGATGATGCGAAATTTGAAACACAAAATAAGATAGCAGTCAACAGAGCAAAGAGAATAACGGGACAGATAATGAGAACCCTTTAAACGAAGGGATAGGAATGTAATGATTCTTCCACCGAAAACCCTGATCATACCCAAATTGGAATATTGCTCGGTCCTATCATCCCCATATAAAAAAGAAGACATTAGACAGCTGGAAGGGATCCAGAGAAGCTTCACAGCCAAGTTCAACGGGTACAAAGAACTAAATTACTGGGAAAGGTTAAGCGAACTAGACCTATATTCACTGGAAAGGAGGAGAGAGAGATACACCATTATTTACACTCGGAAAATAATGGAGAAACTAGTCCCTAATCTTGCTCTGAACCCTATAATTCTCCAAACAACGGTGGAAAGTAGAAACGGTAGACTGTGTCGTATTCCTAAATTAAAGGCGAGATAGGGCGCATCCTTAACCCTGAAAGAAAATAGTTTTGTTGTGAGAGAAACAAAACTGTTTAATTAGCTGCCCAAACAACTAAGAAACACGAAGGAAGTTGCAGTGGACATCTTCCAAAGAAGATTAGACGCCTGGCTCAGAACAATCCCCGATGAGCCGGGCGTACCTGGCTATGTGAGGTAGAGAGCACAAGAAACCAACTCACTACTTCACCAGGCCAACTTGCGAGGAGGGGCTACAAGCTTGACCTTCGCGAAATGACGAATCATCGCGCGGAACCTTTGTAAGGTTGTAAAGTAAGGTTGCAAGTTGTTTTTTCTTGTGTTTTCTGTTATTTCTTGTCTTAACATAAATTCATCAGCTGGAGCTAATAGCATTTTTACCTGCTCCTGGTCTTCTCATGTGCCCCCCTTGTCCTGGTGTATAGATATATTTTTTCCTATCCTTTTATATTTCATGAATGGGAAATTAAAATCACCACAGAGAAAAATATTTGGGTTTGGAGAGTGTAGATCTTTTACCCAGTTTCTTACCTCTGTAATGGAATCTGAAAATTTTGAGGTTGGCGTGTTTGGGGGTCTGTACATTACAATTAGCACCATATTTAATTTTTCAGCTTTTGCTGCTACACATTCTACGTAGCTGTTTGAGGTACTTATAGTCATTTCTGCCATATGCCTTTCGCGTGTGTAAATAGCACATCCTCCTTTACGTCTCACTGTTCTGTCGGCTCGGAGAATGTTATAGTTGTCAATTTGTATTTCTTTTTTGTCAATACAGGACTCACTATTTTCAAAGTTCGCCTGGCAGTCCTTTAGATGAGTTTCCGTGAGGCATGCAAAGTCTGCTCCGGCTTCTTGCATGAGACCTTTCAAGTATAAAACTTTGTCCGGGGAATGATTTGATTTAAGGCCCTGAATGTTTGCATGGATTATTTTTATTTTTTCTCTATCGTTTTCGCATACAGGTGGTTCCGATTCGTTTTCGAATGGGGGTGCCGGTTTCGTTGCCTTGTGGTCCTCCGAGAATGTAACTCTTTTTATCTTTGTCGGTACCTGTTGTCCCGATAACGCATGAAGTGTCTTTGTGCGTGCCTTCTGTCCGGCTCTCGGATTCCCATGTTTGTCAGCTGATTTGGTAATTGCTGGATAGTATTTAGCAGCTGAATTGTGTTGGCTGCGTCTAAAAAATTGGCACTCTTCTTTGATGTTCGTTTTTCCTGTTCACTCGTTGCGTTCCTTTGAGGGTGGTGGTAACGGCAGTTTTTTCCATATTTGCAACTCCCATATCTTGCATAGGTGTTGCAGACCGTAAGATGGTGGAACTTGCATTTTATATCAAATTTGCAGTATCTACTTGTGTAATGCTTGTTGCATAATGTGGGATGTACATATATGCATTGCTCATCCCGATATCTGCAGTTCCCTTTCGCGTAGTATTTACATACGATATTTTCTACGCTTCTACTTCTTGTTTTCTTATTATTTTCAAAGTTCTTAATTTTGGTATTATCATTTGGCTGTTCATTTTCCACGTTTTTATTTATTATCTTCTTATCATTTCGCTCGTTGGACAGTCTGACTACTTTGCAACTTTTACTTATTTCTTTTCTTTCAGCTGTCTTCGTTCCGTATTATATTGTTTATATTGTTATTCGTTATTAAATTGTTGTTCGTTATTATGCTGTTTTTCGTTATTTCGTCCTCTCTCTCATCCACCCGGTTTTTCGTTGGGACATTTCCGGACCCTTGTGTCCCCATTATTTCATTCTTTTCTGTAACATTCGAGTCTGCTATCTCCATTTGTTTAAATAGCGCCAAATAATTTACCGTCTGTGTACATGCGTCACTTAGAAATTTGATCCCCACGACGTGTTTCGCTTTCGAGACGAGAGTTATTTTCCTCTCATCCCAATTCATGCAGATAAAGTCTTGCAGTCGTTGACAAAATTCGTATCGAATCGCTGCGTTTTCCGTTGTTTCCAGATTAAACAAAATGCAGATTAAGTGAGAATTTGGACCCATAGCCATGCTATTCCTTAATTAGCGTAAAAAGAAATACCTACACAAATTCTTTCTTTATTTATTTATTTTCATTTCTATTTCTTTCCTTTCGATGGTTAAGGGTCTTCTGACCTTTGCGTTTTATGACCTTTTTCCTGCCTTGTTTCAAACTTTCTCGAATGCCAACCGTATTTCGTTTTAAATATATACGTTAAAACTGGTGCTAAATTATGTAAACTGTATTACACTTTCTTAGTTTTAATGAATTTCGCTTTATATATTATATGCACGGATTCACTGATACTTTATACACTTTCGGGTGTAAACAGAATAAACCGCCGAGTAGTTTATTCCCTTCTTATTTGGGTGTTAATACAGAGAGAGACACAGCACGTCCATTCACCACAAGGTACAAGCAAACTATATATATATAATAGCTAGCGATAAAGTTTGGTAATTTATGTCACTCAAGGAGCTAGACACCCTCTCAATGTATGTTTAATATACAACTTAAGAAAAATAGCTAACTCTTGCAATGATTATTGGAAAAAGTAGGCAGGTATATAGATGTGCACTTACTTAAAGTACACTTCTAATACATGCCCAATGAAAAATATCCTGGTTGGCCTTCATTGTCTTTTAAAAATTCAAACATTTTGTTGAAAATTATGGAAAACTTATGGAGTGGTAGCGGGAAAATAGATGTGGAAAGCTTAAACATTGCAGAAAGGGGAGAGTGCAAATAAAGTTGCTAAATGTTTCTGTCGGCTGCAAAATCATAGGCTTAACTGGTGGGGTGTCATTTACAATACAAAATGAGTACGTACTGATGTTTGTGTGTAACTTGGATTGATATATTGCGTGTTAATTACCATCTCCTTAGTCTGTTTTAAGAAATAATGGTTGTTTTCGGAATTGTGTAAATAATGTATTTAAGCAGACCATAATTGCTCCTGTTAATGGTAGACTCATTTACCATGAAAGCAGGATTTGGTAGTCAGAAGCTAAGTTAGCCTACCAAGTAGGTCTTAAGCATATTGGCCCTTTGTTATTGAAGCTATAGGCTAAAAAGATGCTAGTACTGTAGTATTACCCATTCTTATAAAAGCAGGTAAAATTGCCTTTACAAATTCTATGCTTGGCCCTTTTTTGTGTGTGTTTTGCTTTAAATTAGCAATATCAGTACTGATTTAAATGGGTAGAAACTGATTTCAGGCAGTTTTAATTTGCTACTTCTACCAAAATCATATGGTATAGTGCATACAAGCATTTTAGACCTTGGAGCTTGGAATACAATAATAATATTTTTTGTTACTTGGGTACTATTTCAAATTAATAGGCCCTTATTGTTAGGCTGACCATATTTCCTTGAGACAAAAACGGGACATTGGGATGGTTATGAATAATAATTTATGATTGACCAATATTAAAGTATATTTATAGTTTTTATTAAAAACGGGACAAAATTGACATTTTTATTAAAACGACGGGACGGCCAGGAAATATAAAACAAACGGTACTGTCCCGTTCAAAACGGTACGTATGGTCAGCCTACTTATTGTTGTCTTTCACCACCCTGTTTCAGCTTTGGGCCTACCTTTTGTACCATAAGACTGTAGATATTTATCCAATATTAGATGAACTAAGGCCTGAATTTCCTACATCGAGTGGATGGTTAAACATTGAGTCCAATCTGGCTCAAAGAAGACTTTAGGTCCATAGAATTCAAATGAGGATTTTATGGACAGTACAGTTGGGAATCTTTCATGGTCATCCACTATGAGGGAACTGTTTGGGGATTCCTAGACATTTCCACTTATAAATGACATTTGAAACTGAGATAAAAGACAGAGCAAGTTGTTCACCAGTCTTCCTAACAGGTTTTCCATCATTATGCAAAGCAATAATGCTATCTTTAAGATCCTGAGAAAGCTCATGGTGGGCGGATGATCAAATGGTATTCACCACTCACACTTTATACTCTGACCAACATAAACTACAAAAAAAGATTACTTGGATATTAAAACCTGTATACTGAATAAGTGAGTAGGCAGAATCTGCAAAATGTTGCCCAGTCTTTTAAAATTTGGAAAATGATGCCTTAGTTTATAATTTTAGTAAGTGTTCTCACTGTAGTAAACTATAATTAGAATGTCATATCATGGTCAAAGCCCCAGATTCTCCCAATTTCATTTGGTTTATCACCTGATGGTCAGGGCCGCCGAGAGCTGCTCCGGGCCACGGGAAAGGCTTCGTATATGGGCCCACCTGTTTACTCAGTATTTTATTATGAATGTTTTTTGTGTACATAACAAGCAAACTGATTATATGTCCAAGTCACTATTCAAAACACCGTATGAATAAACAACTCAGAGGAAAATGATCATTTTATTTTTCGAATGAATTATATTAATTCTATTACCATATAATTTACAAATGCAGTACCAGTCTATGCAGGCAAGACAATTGTTTACTGCAAGATTTTCATAATTAGAAGTGTACTTTCTTTGCCTTCTCTCTTGCAAAGTGGTAAATGATTCTGATGAAATTTAAAGTAAGGGCTAACTGGCTTTCAATTACAATGGTTCCCAGATCTGTCAGTCGGTCTTGAGCATTGGTGGACCGCAGATAATATTTTACCTGTTTCAGTTTGACTATGATAATCTTTCTAAAATGTATGTTCATTAATTATATTTCCTTTATTATTTAATCAATTACTTTATTAATATTTGTATGTTTTATCCCCCTTCTTTCCGGGCCCCCTAGAGGTCCGGGCCCCGGAGATTTATCCCGGCTTCCCCGCCCTCTCGGCGGCCCTGCTGATAGCACTATTTCTATTGTTATATTTCTAGAGTAAGTTTCTATATAGCTATTATTACATTTTTCTTATTTAATTTTAATGTGAATAGGAAATACTGCAGTTTATTATTATTATTTTCAGAAATAATGTATCTTAAATTTGGGTAGGCTACTTCAAAAATGTATAATAATGGGGTGTCTCATTTCTTGATGTACTACAGTTGTTAGCATGTCATACATATGTCTGATTTAAGTATGGTTTAGTTATCATTTTCTTATACGAGGACGATAGAAATAGGCCCCAAGACGATGTAAATAGGATTATGGAGTGGACGGATAAGTGGCAGATGCAATTTAACGTAGACAAATGTAAAGTTTTGCATATAGGTTCTCGTAACAATAATTACACGTACACGATGGATGATAATTGCGTAAGCGTTGACGAGGAAGTAGATTTAGGCGTACGCGTATCTAAGGATTTAAAGGTTAGGAACCAGTGCCTGGAGTCTTGCGCAAAAACTAATAGGATGTTAGGCTTCATAGCGCGTAATTTCGAATTTAAATCGAAGGATATTATATTGCCCCTTTACAAGTCCCTAGTCAGGCCTCATTTAGAATATGCCGTTCAGTTTTGGTGCCCGTACTTGCGTGAGGATATTGATAGGTTAGAAAGGGTTCAGCGTCGTGCCACGAAACTGATTCCGTCATTGCGCAACAAGCCTTATGAAGATACGATTAAAGAGTTAGACCTGTATTCACTCGAAACTAGGAGATTAAGGAGGGAGCTTATTGAAGTTTTCAAAATTGTTAATAACATCGATAACGTAAATTTTGACAAATTGTTCACTTTCGATAATAATAATAATACTCGTAATAACGATTTAAGTTGTGTGACAGACGTTTCATCACTAATATCGCTAAAAACGTCTTTACGTTTAAAGTAACTGATAAATGGAATAATCTTCCCGCGTCAGTCGTTCACTCTACCAGCGTTAATATGTTTAAGAACCGTTTAGATAGGCATTTTAAAAATATTAACGTTGTTTAATATAATAATAAAACAATCCCCCTTTTCCCTCTCAGCCTCACCCCTTTTCCCTCTCAGCCTCACCCCTTTTCCCTCTCAGCCTCACCCCTTTTCCCTCTCAGCCTCCCCTTTTTCCCTCTCAGCCTCCCCTTTTTCCCTCTCAGCCTCCCCTTTTTCCCTCTCAGCTTCCCCTTTTTCCCTCTCAGCCTCACCCTTTTTCCCTCTCAGCCTCACCCTTTTTCCCTCTCAGCCTCACCCTTTTTCCCTCTCAGCCTCACCCTTTTCCCTCTCCCTCGTTAAAATTATTAACGTTGTTTAATATAATAAAACAATTAGCAACAGGAGCTCTAGGGGTGGTGATCGAGGATGAGTCTGTTGACAATAATGTCAGCTTGTGACATGCCAGTGTGTGATGCCAGAAAAAAAAAAATTAGACTAACACGATCGTAGATGTAGCTCGTAGCGTAAACCCACTTTTTGTTTTACTTTACCTACTTTTTTTTCTCCCCTTCTTATCCTCTCCTTACTTGCATGTCTGTAGTTTGCATGGTATGATAGTGAGTTAAGACTGTGTTTGCATGGTTTGTAAACGTTCTTATTTTACTTCTTTTCATCTTTCATCCCTTTCTTATTCTCTCCGACTGTTTTTCTGACTTGTCGGCAGTGGCCGACTGATGATGATGGTGAGCCTTTCTTTCTCTTTTTCTGAATGAATGTTAACCCATGAGTGATAGGTGTTGCTACTTACTGTAATTAACCCCTTATTCTCTTCTCTTAACCCCCTACTCTTTCCTTTCTCTCGGGCTAACCTTAGAGTGGATCTTAGGGTCTTTGTTAGCCTTAGCTTCTGTAGATCTGTAGATTAGTTATGTGGAAAGATATAACATTGTTTCTTGCATTGCAGCTGGTCATATTTACCCGACACAGCCAATGAACTTGTGATTGAAAATCTTAAGATTTTATTATTATTATTATTATAAAATGTAGCTTCGATAACCCTGATAGGATATATTAAAGTAATTATTGCTATGCAATTATACGAGGTTAATTCAATAAGTATCCGCACTTTTTATTTTCACAAATTTATTTTCACATCTGATAGATTATAAACACATCACTTCTCAACATAGCCTGTCTGTTTCTCAATACACTTAGTCCAGCGATCTAAAGCTTCCTAATGCCATCACAAAAGAATGTTTTTGGCTGTGTGCGTAGCCAGTCATGCACCGCCTCCTTCAGGTCATCATCGCCTTGGAATCGCTGACCTTTCAAAGCGTCTTTTAGTGGTCCAAACAGGTAAAAATCCGAAGGTGCCAGGTCTGGACTGTGGGCTGGATGGTCGAGAACTTCAAATTTAAGTTCTTGAAGGCATTTTCTAGACTGTGCAGCGGTATGAGGGCGCGCATTGTTGCGTAACAGGCAGTGATGTAGGTCTCGAGATCAGTCTCGGTCTCGAGACCGATCTCGAGACCCAATTTGCAGATCTCGATCTCGGTCTCCGCTATTTAGATCTCGGTCTCGATCTCGGTCTCTCGTTTTTTCTCCCCGAGACCTTTCAAGACCTCTCGAGACTGTAATGAAAAATATGTTATTGGCATACTCATGATGGTGGCTTGGTTGAACAGACACAATTCAGAATGTTTATGAAAGTTTGTAAAAGTAAGAGACTCTAGGTATTCACTAATCAGTCACCCTGTTTTGAGTTGCCACGTTTGTCTTGCGAAGGGGTGTGGGTCTGGATTTTTTTAGGTTAGGGCTACAAAAAAAATCTCCCCCCGACCCCGTCAGATTAATTTTATTGAAAATGGAATGAGCACCTATCATGCTTTAAATAAATGCACAAGTCAAACTGGGTAGTGGGTACGTTCATTAAACCTTCTGTAACAGATATAAAAGAAGTAAATAAATAAAAAGTATGTATATATATATATTCATTTGTTAATTTATAGGCTACACTTTTTGCATTCAACACACTACATCTGAGAAAGTAGTTATTAGTTATTAATATACTGAACATTGTCTAATTTCCATAGTAGTGTAAAACAAATTGAAAGGGCATGAGCTTGGTCTCGATCTCGGTCTCGAATTTTAAGGGTTTCGATCTCGGAAGGTAGATCTCGATCTCGAACCTTTGATCTCGGTCTCGATCTTGGTCTCACAGGATCAGGTCTCGGTCTCGGTCTCAGTCTCGGATTTGGTGGTCTCGACTACATCACTGGTAACAGAATAACACCTTCCGACAATCTCCCTCTCCGTTTTGTGCGAATTGCTTGCTTTAACTCATTCCGAAGCATGTCAGAATACGATGCACTTGTTACTGTAGTTCCACGCTTTAGATAATGTTCAAGGATAGGGCCTCGTGTATCCCAAAACAGTGTTAGCATAACTTTACCTGCTGACGGCTGCGCTTTGAACTTCCTTGCAACGGGAGATGTTGGATGCTTCCATTGCATGCTCTGTTGTTTGCTTTCTGGTTCATAGTGATGGATCCAGGTTTCATCTCCAGTGATAATGCGCTCCAAAAAGTTTTCACCTTCATTATGATACCGCGCCAAAAGACGAGAGCAGACGTCCATACCTGGATCCATCACTATGAACCAGAAAGCAAACAACAGAGCATGCAATGGAAGCATCCAACATCTCCCGTTGCAAGGAAGTTCAAAGCGCAGCCGTCAGCAGGTAAAGTTATGCTAACACTGTTTTGGGATACACGAGGCCCTATCCTTGAACATTATCTAAAGCGTGGAACTACAGTAACAAGTGCATCGTATTCTGACATGCTTCGGAATGAGTTAAAGCAAGCAATTCGCACAAAACGGAGAGGGAGATTGTCGGAAGGTGTTATTCTGTTACACGACAATGCGCGCCCTCATACCGCTGCACAGACTAGAAAATGCCTTCAAGAACTTAAATTTGAAGTTCTCGACCATCCAGCCTACAGTCCAGACCTGGCACCTTCGGATTTTTACCTGCTTGGACCACTAAAAGACGCTTGGAGAGGTCAGCGATTCCAAGGCGATGATGACCTGAAGGAGGCGGTGCATGACTGGCTAAGCACACAGCCAAAAACATTCTTTTGTGATGGCATTAGGAAGCTTGTAGATCGCTGGACTAAGTGTATTGAGAAACAGGCAGACTATGTTGAGAAGTGATGTATTTATAATCTATCAGATGTGAAAATAAAATTGTGAAAATAAAAAGTGCGGATACTTATTGAATTACCCTCGTATATTTCTGTAGTGAAATTGCTCTACACCACTACATGATTGCAGCATAAAGTTTTTATCACTAGCAAAGTACCAATCTGTTTTAGTATGAACTAGTACAGGGTGTTTGTGTTTAAACAATACTTAAAAATGTGTTGAATTAATAATGTTAGGTAGCTAATTAGATGGGACTATTTATAGTAGCTACTTGTCATTAACTTAAAACATTCATTAATCAGCTTGATACTATTTCTATGTGTGCACCTAGGATGCTGAGATACAGCTGGATAGGTGAGAAATTAACGTTTACCTATCTGAATTGAGGGGCTTGGATAAAGAAGATACCTGCCTTCGTGACAGGTAACTTTAATGTAAGTATAGGGGTATGTGCACCTATTATTAAAACGTATTAAACTAAAAGCTAACATTGAAGTTGTTGTCACTACGGACAGTGCCATATCTTTCATTTGATCATAAAAGTCCAAGTTAACCACAGAATTTTTACATATAGTCTATGTAGAGCTGGATTATATGGATGGTAATTAGAAGACCATTGTAGGCCTACACGCATAGAGCCTAGTGTCAGTTTTATGTAACCCCATGATTACATTTATATACTGAATAAAATGATTTTTCATAGTTTTAGTAAAAATTACCCATTAAATTTATAATTGGGGTTCAGTTGGGTTATGCTGAAGGAGTTACCAATTAATGTAAAATCTTCAGTGATTAGGCGGAATTCATTAACCAATAGGCTTGTATTCAACCCTCACTTGTTGTAAAGCAATTATATGCATATTTATAGATCCTGAAAATAAAATTTTCCATATTTCTGAAATGCCTAATGAAATGTTTAATGAAATGACTAACAATGAAATGTCTAATGCAGGAAAGTTTAAAGACTAAGTTTAAATATAAGTTTATTTAGGATTAAATGAAAAGATTTGTTTCGCAGCATCTCCTAAAAGTTTTTTACTTTCAAATTATATTAATTTCTTCTTGTAATTGACTCAAATTGAGAATATACGTGCAAACAAACTTGGTGTACAAGTTTTTATATAAATTGGGTATCCTAAATGATCACATAATAAATATTTTGGCTCTATTTCCACTTATAAAGATGACTAGCTTATCTCTTTGCTAGTCAGGTAGTATATCCGATTTATTTTGGTTTAATAAGCTAGTATGTTCTGGGATAAATATAGAGTTGTTAATCAAATTATATCAAGTTCGCTGTGCTTGAAGGGAGCTGTAATGTATCTGTTCAAACTGTTAAAAATCATTAATTTTGGGTGAATACGGCAGCTATGAGATGTATGGAGAAAGATTTTATCATCATAACTAGTAGAAGATAGATAGTAAATAGCATATATTTCTCAGCTTAAGTTTTGTGGGCTGGCTTGATAGTGGTAAGTAGCTGTATGTTAATTAGGTAGGATAGGCTACGTCTGCCCTTTAAACCATTAAGCCTACTTACGGGCATACTGGTTATATTACTTCAGGACTTTTTTTTTAAAAATAAAGCCCATTCATTAAATAAATAAATAAATCTCCGTCTCTAAATTATCTATGCCCTTTTCTAAAATTCGTAGAAATTTCTGAGATTATAAACAATAAACCAAACAAGCACTGAATGAAAGATTCGAGTATTTATAAAAGTGTCAAGGAATTCCTACACCTACGATTTCCTTTTTGACTGCATTATAAATTATAATTTCGTCTTCCAGTAAACTAAATTAAGTTTTAACGGCTGTGGGACATATAACCTTACCTTTTGGTTAACCTTTGGTTAGCTTCCGCCCGAATTGTTCATTCTCACGAAGGTCAAGCTTTTCACTCCACCTTAGACCTACAGTTTAACGTGGAATCCGAACCACGCCCCACCAGCAACCCAGCGTCTTAACCACTAGGCCTACCCAGGGTACCCATTTATCTACCAACCACATTCTTTTTTTTATTGTGTGGAAGGATGAACAGCTGGGTTTTGCTGCGCGCCGGATGCCATCACCGGGTCTCGATCCCGGGGCCGATGGATTCGTAGTCAGCGACGCTAACCACTACACCACCGAGGCCACCACCATATTATATGTGTGTCTGTGTGTGTGTGTGTGTGTATATGGCGTTATATACAGACGATACAGTGTGTGTGTGTGTGTGCGTGTATATGGCGTTATATACAGACGATACAGTGTGTGTGTGTTTATCTCATACGAGTCCTATACTAATATCGCTTCTGAATGCAATAACATGCTAAGTTAGCCTTAAAATTATTACTTAATTCGGGCTGAACTGTAGCAGTTAGGCACAAATGCTCGTGTCCCAATTCAAAGATAGGTCCATACACCGCCAATATTATGGGTGTTTCGAATAGGCTATCCCGTCTTCGGTTATGCCTACAGAGGCTATGAACGTGGTTTCAACCTCGCCAGAAAACAGCATTGACGCTGATCTACGGTAGGTGACTTTGGGCCTACATATTTACCATTATCATAACTATAAATGAAGGTAGGCCTCTAATCATGCATTTTTAAATATTAACCAACCGCGGGTGTAATTTGGTATCACGGGTACCCAGCCACATGATATAATTGTGGTTTCCATTTGATGGACCATGGCTAGGATTCCTGGTAAACTGTAGGTCTACGTGGAATGTTAAGGTTGTTACTACCAATTAGTCTATTTTATTTTATTCAATATGGGATTAAATATTAGGTTTTACAGGGTTCAAGGCAGTGTACGCTGAAAGTCGTTTAAGTTAAAAAAAAAAATATATATATGTTATAATGTTATAATGTTATAATGTTTCAGACCAACAAAGACCATAGGATCCACTCATGGCTGGTCTACCTAACTGTGTTCGTAATTGTGTATTGTGCATGTCCTCCGTGGTGGCGGAGGGGACTTACAATTTTACGTGGGTTCCGAACCACAAGAACATAAGAACATAAGAAATTTTTATAGTGGGCACACTGGGGACCACTTCGGCCCATCGAGGCGGCTCCACTATGTAAAAACTGCCTGTACATTGGCAACGACTAATTTTTACAAAATTAAATAATTATATTATCAATTTAAAACTAATTAATTATCAATTTAAAACTAAAGATAGAATCTCTGGATCCAGAGGATCAAGTCATAATAGACTACTATCCACAAATATGTTACACTCTATATCTATTTATAACCGACATGCAAATATATCAGCTCCAAAAAATCCAGTCAATTTCATTACGGTATCCATCAATACCAGTACCTTGCCAACCAAAAATAAATCACGGTCCATATCACCTGCGGACCAAGTCACAATTTACAACCATATACATTACAATATATATATTGGGAGGAAAAGTGTAGGTGTGGCTGTAAAGACTGTACAGTAATGTAGAAATGTGTGTGCACGCATTTTGGGTCTCCCATTTAAAGGTGTTTGTGGGGCAAGTGAAGATCATGAGTTTTTCAATACCTCACAGTACTATGGGGGGCACCGCTCGGCAGAGGAATCTCTTTAAATGGGGTGTGTAAGGACAGAGAGTATCCCCTAACACAAGATGCTGCCTCCCTATATCCCACAACACTTGTGTTGAGCTGTGGGATCTATCACCACAAAGCCTTAATTTTACTACCTTAAACTACCCAATCTATCAACATATGCGTCTAATCGATTTATAAACATGTTTATTAGGGTGACAACTTCTTATAGGGATAAAATTTGAAATTCAAAAGAATTTGCCGGCCATTTGTTCAATGCTGCCACCCTATGAGGAAACACCGTAGACGAAATCTCATGGAATTCGGAAAGCATTTAGGGGTGCCTCGAGTCACATGAATGAAACTGTCGCGCGGAAGAAATTTCAAGAATGAACGAGTTTCGACAACGCTTCAAAAACAAAAATGTTTCGAGAATGCAAGTGTATTATATAATTTAATAGAATTGTTTCCTTTATTTCATACTATAGATTATGCAAACCGATTAATTTATTTCATTAAATTAAAATTTTCATAAATAAACCGTTAAATAATATGATGTGTATCAATCTTTGGATGATCAGCTTTTGGTGCTTCAAGTTCATTTTGCATACGACTGCCTGACTGAAAACAACGCTTAGAAGTTCTCTCCCGATTCTTTTAAGATATCTAAGGTAATATTTTTTATTTTGATACATTGATTATATTATTATTGGAAATTGTTCTAGAAAAGTTTCATTAATTGTTGGCATAGTTTGATGTTTTAATTATATAAATTTGGAACTGAATTTGATTTCCTATGATAATATATATACGAGTATATAAACTATGAAACCATTAGAAAATCACGAGAAAGGCTCCGTTTGGCGACGGCAGAAAAGATTAAACAAAGGTTCAACCCAATGAAGTGCTCACTGTTCACTGGGACGGAAAAATTCTACCAGACGATGAAGGTGGTCGGTGTGACCGACTAGCCATTTTCGTAACCGGAGTTGATACCGAGAAGCTCTTGGGTGTACCTAAGCTGACATCAGGAACGGGTGAGGTCATCGCCTCGGTGGTACATGCTGCGCTCAAAGAATGGAATTTGTCAGAAAAGGTATCAGCTATGAGCTTCGACACTACAGCTTCAAATACTGGTTACTTGTCTGGGGCATGCGTAATTTTGGAGCAGAAACTCGGCCGCCGACTCTTATACCTTGCATGTTGCCATCACATCCTAGAACTTGTCGTTGAGAAGGCGTACATGGAATGCATGGGACCATCATCTGGTCCAGATATCCTAATATTCTCCCGCTTCAAAGAGACGTGGAATACAATTTGCCAAGATAAGTACAAGACCCTGTCAGACCTTCCATCGAGTCTGAATGAGAATCGAGAAGAACTGATCACTTGCTGGAATCTATATCTGACAAAACATCAGCCGAGGGATGATTACCGTGAATTCTTGGAGTTGTCGATTACAATCCTTGGAGGTAATTTACCTAACTTTAGGTTTCGGAGACCTGGAGCACTTCACCGAGCACGTTGGATGGCAAAAGTAATTTATTCATTAAAAATCCTCCTGCTTTCCCATCAGTTCAGACTTACAACTCGTGAAATGTCTGGCTTAAAACGATTTGTATTTTTTGCCCTGGAGTTATACAGTATGTCAGCGTGTCCTTCATCTGCTTCCGCGAACGATTTGAAGCTTCTTCAAGACCTAGCAAAGTACCACGATGAAAAGATCTCAGCATCCTGCCTTAGTGTCCTCGGTCGTCACTTATGGTACCTCAGCGAGTACTTGATTGGTCTCGCACTCTTTGATAAAGGTATCAATGCAATGACGAAAAAGAATATCGCTCGATCAATCCTCGAAAAAGAAGCTGCTGAAGATCCTCCAAAGCGAGCCCCAATACCTGCTGTTTCTTCCATTTCAACAAAGCAGCTCTCGGACTTTGCCTCGAAAGGATCAAAGCTTCTCTTTGAACTTCTAAAAATTAATGATGGTTTCTTGTCCAAGGAACCAGAGACCTGGCCGGACGACGAAGATTTCAAGACTGGTTTGACTATAGTTGAAGGACTAAAAGTCGTCAATGACATGGCAGAGAGGGGAATTGCCTTGATCCAGGCCTTCAATACAAAGATTACGAAGAATGAAGAACAGCGCCAACATCTCTTGCAGGTTGTTGAGGATCATAGGAAGTCTCAGCCTGGTACATTGAAAAAGGGGTATGGCTTGAGGAAAAGCAAGAATTAATGGGTGGTCTACAATTGAATGAAAGACACCCTGGAATATATTTAGTAAATATATTATTTACTTACTACGATTGGAGTACGCCTGCACTTAAACCTTATGAACTAAAACTAACGTTTATTTACATTAATTAAAAAAAATATTAATTTATTTTTACTAGGTAATGAATAATTAATTTTTGTTATAAGGAGAATTATTTACCTCACTTGAGACACCCTTAAATATTATCTGAATGACCTAATATTTACAGTACATTGTTTTCTCATGTAGTAGCAGCATTGAACAAATGGCCAATAAAAAACTCCAACTTTCGATTTTTATTGTCACCCTAATGTTTATAGACGTGCTACTAATTGCTTCTACCGGAAAACTATTCAACCTATTTACTATTCTATGCGTAAAAAAGTTTTTGGCAACTGTTGTCTCGAACCTTCTACTTGTCAACTTACACCCGTTATTTCTGGTCCTATTATATCGAGATATTTCGAAAAAGCTATCTCTATCTATGTTATCGAACCCATTCATAATTTTGAAAACATGGATTAGATCACCCCTTAGCCTCCGAGTCTCGAGTGTAGTCAATTTTAACTCCTTAAGCCTATCCTCGTACGACTTTGATCTAAGCGACGGAATCATCTTAGTTGCTCGTCTTTGAACTCTTTCGATTTTGTCTATATCTTTGCGCATATGCGGATTCCAAAATTGGATCGCGTACTCCAAATGGGGTCTAACTAATGATTTATAAAGAGGAACTATAATATCGCACGATTTGTACTGAAAATTCCGAGCTATAAAACCTAACACTTTGTTCGCTTTATTGACCGCTGCTGTACTTTGTTTCGCTACTTTTAAATCACTAGCGACTATAACTCCTAAATCTTTTTCCTGCTCTACGCTTGTTAACTCTTTCCCTGACATACTATACGCAAAATTACCGTTACGCGAACCTATATGCAAAATTTTGCACTTATCAACGTTAAATCTCATTTGCCATGTGACTGACCAAAAACGATTTTATTCAGATCTTCCTGGATTTTTACCTCTATCTTCGTCATTAATCGCCCAACTACCCAGCTTCGTGTCATCCGCAAACTTTGAAACTGTGCTGACTAGGCCGACATCTAAATCGTTAATATATATAAGAAAAAGCAAGGGGCCCAATACAAAACCCTGAGGAACGCCACTCGCTACATAAGCCAACACAAGTCCGCTCCATCAACGACCACCCTCTGTTTCCTACCTCGCAACCACTCTTCTATCGAATTTATTACTACATCCCTGATTCCATGAGCCTTAGTTTTTTCAATGAGTCTTTTGTGCGGTACGGTGTCAAACGAGTTTTGAAAATCTAAATACACTACATCAACCGCCCGATGACTATCGTAAACGTCAACCACGCTTTGAAAAAATTCTAAAAGATTAGTTAAGCAAGATTTGTTTCGCATAAAACCGTTCTGCGTATTTCTAACTAGTTTATGCAATTCTAAGTGTTCGACTATAAGATCCCTAATTATTGATTCCAGTAGCTTACCTACAACAGACGTTAAACTGATTGGTCTATAATTTCCCGCCGCACCTTTATCGCCTTTCTTGAAGATAGGTGTTACGTTTGCTAACTTGAAATTATCTGGTACGCACCCCTCAGAAATAGACGCATTAAAAATCTTTGTTAGCGGCACAACAATGCTATCTTTTAATTCTTTTAGTTGTATGGGATATATGGAATCCGGCACCGGTAATTTACGCGTTTTCATTTTGTCAATATAGCGCATTACCTTCCCTTCACTAACCACGATATTATCAAAAATATTACCATTATGAAAAGGTATTATGTCTATGACCGTAGGGATATTCGTTACATTTTCTATAGTAAAAACTGACGTAAAAAATTCGCTTAGCAAGGTAGCCATTTCCTTGTTTTCAGAAACTAGATCTCCGTTAACATTTTTCAACGGCTCCAAGACACTTTTTACTGGATTTCTATTATTTACGAATTGAAAGAATCGCTTGGGGTTTTCTTTGCGTCACGAGCTCTGGAGATTTCAAATTCACGCTTGGACTTTTTTATTACACTTTTCGCCTCACGCCTTAGAGATATGTAGTTGTTTCGTAACCACAAATTTTCTTTATCGCACTTATGTAACCTATAAGCCCTATCTCTACTCTTTATAATGTCTCCTACTCTAGAAGTAAACCACAAAGGCTTGTTGTTTACTTTCGCACGCTTAATTTTGTACGGTACACATTCCTCATTTATAGTCCTAAATACTGTTTCGAACGATTCCCACATTAGTTTTGCGTTGGAGTTCCCCATTACGTTTTCCCAATTGACGTGTGACAATTTATTTCGAAATTTACAAAAGTCTGCGTGCTGGAAGTTAGGAATTTTAGTCGAGTTAGTTGGTTTCGAGTGACTTACTGAGAGGACAAACTCTACCATATTGTGATCGCTATTGCTTAACGGTTCTATTACTTGAAGATCAGTAATTAGCCTATCATCCGTAGTTATTACTAAATCTAAAATACTGTCCAACCTCGTAGGTTCCCCAACCTTTTGAATAAGAAAGCTATCCTCGAGAAAATTAACTAAACGATTACCTTCCGCGTCTCCCTGCATTGTATCGTAATTCACGTTGGCGCAATTAAAGTCACCCATAACTAAAGCCTGCTCACTACCTATTATTCTCTTTAGTTCACGATATAACGCTTCGTCCGTATCAGCTGTTTGATTAGGGGGCCTATATATAACCGCAACAACAAGTTTGAAATCGTTCAATTTAAGTTCTGCTATAGTCGAATCTATCGGTTCTGGAATTGTGTGCTTTACTTCTATAACGTTCGCAATATTATCTTTGATATACAACATAACACCGCTCCTCGCCTACCTATTCTGTTTTTAAAAAAAGTCTATAACCTTTAATTTGATACTCCCCTACAAAGTCACGTGTTTCAGTGCTAAGCCACGATTCATTTATCGCAATTAAATCATAGTCTTTACAAGCAATTAAAAAAAAAAATTCGTTTATTTTATTTCGTAGGCTACGAGCATTTAAGGATAGAACCTTCAAATTGTTTGTAATTGCGACACCTTCGCGAGCGCAGGGGAAATTTGTGGAATTTACGCTGGGACCGTTCGAGTTACGGCAGCCTGAAAAGAAGAGACAGTATTATGAAATAGTCTTCCTAAACGCGCAGCTCCAACGTCATTAAGATGAAGTCCATCTCCGAGGAACAAGTCCCTCCTGCCGTAGAAACTGTTCCAAAAATTCGCAAAATGCACTCCTTCCTGTTGGCAAAGAGACTTTAGGTTATTGTTAATATAGGTCGCCTTGCTGTAGAAATCGCTACGTTGGATAATTCGAGGAAGTATACCTGTTAAAACAATCTTATTAGTTTTCTCCTTTAGTCGCTCTAGTAAGTCCCTGTACCTAGCCAGCAGTTCTTCCGATCTAGAATTTAAAACGTTATTAGTACCGACATGAATAACATACGTTGTGTCCTCGGCGGTACCGTCTGTAAAATGGTCAACACTATTAGTTATATCCTCCACCCTTGCACCAGGGTAGCAGTAACGGCGCCTACGACGAGGGTTTCTCCCACAGAATTCCTCGAGCTGCCCTCGAACAATGGAATCGCCAACGAGTCGTATTTCCGGTTCATCAGCATCTTCGAAACCTAAAACAGAAAACTTATTGCTTGTTATTACTGGTAGACAAGTCTTAGGTTTTCTCAATGGGGCTCCATTACGCACTCGAACGAAGGGTTGGGAACTAGGGGAAGAGAGAGGGCTATTAGTACTATTTATATTATTAGTAGAAACTGAGGCAGGAGGGGTCGTAACTGGAGTCTCAAGGGATTCTAATTTTGCCGTCAGGAGCATCACGCTTTCTTCAAGCCTCACCTGGCCTCCCTCTCACGTTCTAACTCGTTCCTCAGCACTTCCATGCTTGAGCACCACCTGCAAACTAACTGTTCATTATTATTAGCCATTGTAAACGCGTAAGCGGCAAATTTCCCTTCACAGCGACTGCAAGTACTTGACGGGGGTGCCATGCTTTTAATTAGTTAAAAAAAAAAAAAAAAAAAACGAGCGTTTGGAAATTAATAAATTACAACGTAGGTCTACCGCGTGCTTATTGTGCCGTCACCTGCGAAAACCCGCAAAAATGTTCTTGAAACGCAGAAACAGGTTCTTGTAACACAATTTTATGCTAAATGAATATATAATTAAGCTACCGACGAAAGATCTGTTAAAGAAAAAGTATTAAATGAAACTTATCTGTCCGCTATTCGACCGACTTAATTCCTTTTTTCCCACGGTGGGTGACCCTCTACTGATCTCGGAGGAAGGGAAAATGAACCTTAAGAAACCTCGTTTCTGATAGATTTGAAAAACAAAAAGGCAAACCAAGGGAATTTCAACCTTATGAAACCTCGTGTAGTAATAGATTCGGGAAACAAACAAGGCACTAGCCTTGGTTTAGTCAAGTAATATAGTAATGAATAAAGTCAATAAATGAAATATATTCGTTAATGAATGATTAGTAACACGAAGTAATTTAGTTAAGAATGCACCAAACACTTTTTTTTTTAAAGACACTTGAACGAAAACCACTTATTCAATTGGTAACACTGGACACTCGATAAAACACGTCTCTTCACAAGGAATGTATATATACTGTGTATATATATATATGTATATATATATATATATATATATATATATATATGTATGTGTGTGTGTGTGTGTGTGTGTGCTGTAAAGCTGGGACTAAAGAAGTATAGTGGAGAAATTCTAAAGGGTGACTTAGAATTGTGCTTCCGTATATATATAAGAGAATTGTGCTTTGTGTAAATAATTGTAGTTAAGGTTATTAGACAGGACCTGTCTTGATAAATCTGACAACTTTTCCGTCAACTGATGGGTTTAAAGGAAGTAATATAAAATAAACCTACAGTAAATTATAGCCACCCATGTATCTAAAACGAATTACATAAATTCATTAGCATATTTTGATTAGCAAAATACGTTTAGAAAAATAATATTGGTTTAAAGATCAACTTTTCACACCAGCTGGTGGAGATAGTTGCCAGATTCTTCACATATAATTATTGGTCAGTAATTAGCTCGCATAAAGAGTGATGAAATCTTTGTCAACCAGGTATAATCCAAATTAAGTTAGTATATATGGTATGTTCTAGGATATATATATATATATATATATATATATATATATATATATATACTGTATATATATATATTAGTGGTGGACCGGATGTCAGTTTTTCAACATCTGCGGATGCGGAGTTTTAATTTCAATATCCGCGGATGCGGATGCGAATATTTAGTTAATCTATCAATATAGAATTATGAATAGATGACATAATTTTTCAAATTTTGTGATATTACTATTATGGCAGGCAATGCATAAGAATTAAAATTAATATTAATGTTTTCATTATGATAAAAAGAATAACTTTTTCAAGAGTTTCAGCCACAGAAAATTCAATGAAACAAGTTGCATTCAATTTTCTGTGTTACCAGGTATTTATATTTTGAAGTTTACATGTTTGTTTGTTCATTAATAATTCACAGGCCTGCAAAATTGAGGGTCCTAAAAACTTTTTTGAAATTGTATACTGGTTTTATAGGAATTTGGGGTGCTAAATCCAAAAACGGCCTCAGATTTGCTCCATCACGTATAGTTTTTTCACAATTTGCTATGACGTTTTTATGTTGTAATATGTTACTGAATAAAATAAGTAGTGAAGAATTACCACATGAAACCTATTTCCTGACCATTTCTGAATATATTTATTTAAAAAAACTATAAAACTTGGATACTTACATCTTTACTTAGTGGAATGGCTTAGTAGTCCCGTTTTCTTTTGCCAGTGAAGCTGCACCTGTTGCATTTCCTTTTGTGCGCTGCTTCCGGATTTTCACGATGCAGCATCCAGCAATAATCCCCCATCATATTAACGTTCCACCGGCCTTGGTATCTCTTTTCCATCTCCTTAATGTCTTGATGGAAACGTTCTCCCTGTTCCTCACTTACTGCACCTAGATTTTCTGGGAAAAGTCCAAGTGTGCATTCAAGAAATGAATTTTGATACTCATTGAGCATCCCAAAGCTTTGAATTTCTCCAGCATGTTTTCAACAATGAGTGCATATTCAGGGTCCTTATTATTCCCAAGGAACTTAGTAACCACACTTTTGAAGGAATTCCAAGCCTCTTTTTCTACTTCAGTCATCGTAGACAAGAAGTTTTCATCTGACAGCAGTCTTCTAATGTCTGGGCCTACAAAAATACCTTCTCTTAATTTTGCTTCTGATAGGTTAGAGAACTTCTTGCAGAGGTACTTAAAGCATTCTCCACTTTTTTCTAATGCCTTAACAAACTGTTTCATAAGGCCTAGTTTTATATGAAGAGGTGGTAGAAGTACTTTCTTTGGGTCAACAAGATTTTTACGCAAAATATTCTTGCTTCCAGGTTCTAGAGATCTTCTTTGTGGCCAGTGTTTTTGCTCCCAGTGTTGACTCTTTGCTCTGCTATCCCATTCACAAAGGAAACATGGGAACTTAGTATATCCTCCCTGCTGCCCCAGAAGCATGTACAATACCTTAAGGTCTCCACAAATCATTCAGTGATGATCACAATATTTTATCTTTGTAAGAACCAATTCCAAATTCTCATAACTTTCTTGGAGATGTACCGAGTGACCAACAGGTACAGAGGCATACTTGTTCCCATTGTGCAAAAGAACAGCTTTTAGACTTCTTTTAGAAGAGTCGATGAAAAGTCTCCATTCATCCGCTTTGTACTCAATGCCAAATGCCTGTACCAAACCATCAATATCACTACAGTAAACTAAATTGCCCTCATGTGAAAAGTAGTGAATAAATTCCTTTTCTCTTCTTCTATACAAATATATCGATGTTCCAGCTGATAATAAATTTCTTTCTTTTAATCTGGAGCCTAAGAGTTCAGCAGATTCCTTGGATAATCCAAAATCTCTCACTAAATCGTTTAGTTCAGATTGAGTGAACAACTGGGGGTCTTGACTTCCTATATCGCACTGAAATTCTTCATGATCAGTATCTGAACCAGAATTACTAGGCAAATCTTCCAATGTTTCTGGTGGAAGCGGAACTGGAACTTCTGGCCCATGAGGAACAGGTCGAAAAGCTGATGGAAGATTTGGATAGAATATGGCTTTCTTATTTTTTGAGTTATAGCCTTTAACATCACAAGAGCAAAAATAGCAGTCATCACAGTGATTTTTTGGCTCCCTCCATACCATTGGCACACCAAATCTGAATGCTTTCTTTTTGCCTTTACACCATTTCCTTAGATCCTCTACGCAAATAAAACAAACTTTGTGTGGTGCCCATAGTTTGTCTTGGTCTCCTAGTTTCATTCCAAAGTAGGCATGGTACACTTGCCTAATAAAATTTGTTACGTTTCTTTGATGTTTCTTGATCACAAATTCCCCGCATATGTAGCAGAAGCTGCCGGGACTGTTGACACATCCACGGCTAGCCATGATTCACAACTTACTACAGTACCCAGAACACAATAAGAGTCTTGAATTTAATTTAATAAAGGCTAAATAAGGCTTTCTTAACACTATCAAAACACGCTAGTTCGCTGATATAAAACACAAAAAACAACTCAAAATCAATGAAAAAATTCGCTTCGGATGAATCATTGTGCGCACGTCATGAAATCTGAGTAACAACTGACTCATACGGCTTGGCAACCCAGTATTTATAGTCTCTTAGAAGTTTCTAGTAATTTCCGGAAATCTGGCATTTTCTCGAAGTCGCTTCACAAAAAAATCGAATTTGTGAAATAACTTTGTGTCGTATGACATTTTTATTGTGTTTTTCGAATTCAACACACAAAAATACATTGTAAACAGCTAAAATTATGAAAAAAGTTTTTCCATCGCAGGCCTGTGAATTAATACTTTACATGAAATGTGCATGACTAGGTCTTTTAAGCTATTTTATAAGCAATTTAATTGTAAATTGCATAATTTATTAGAGGTAATATCCGCATAACATCCGCAGTCAGAAGTGCGGATGCGGATGTTAAAAATAATGTGGATATCCGGTCCACCACTAATATATATATACACCCCAACTGTGGTTACCTTGTCGTGGTGGGTCGGCTCCCGTGTTAACCCAGTGGGCTACGCAGGCGGGGGCTTAACCCCCAGAAGGGTCACCCATGCCGGACAGGCTACTGGGGAGACGGGCTAAGTGCCACTAAAGTCTTTCGCTCCCAGTACGGGTCTCCAGTGCTGTCCTCCGGAGGTGACGCCCTTAGGACGCCACTGTGTTGGATGGTTGGGTGTCCGGGCCGGTGGGATTGGAGGGCTGGGGTCTTTGCGCCGTTTGGGGGCAAACTTTCGCATCACGGGGACCCGTTTTTAAACCGACGGTGTGTCCCCTGGAGACGAGGTACCCCGCTACCCCGCCCCCTGCAGTTTGCGCTCGGCCTCCCTTTCTCACCGGTAGGCAATTTCTCGCGTCCCCTGGGTCCGTGTTCTACAAAATTAATAACGTATGGAAACTACTACTTCTTGTCCTAGAATTCGGGTGGTGGGCAAACAGGCCCCCGAATCCTCTACCACTGGAAGACCACGTCTTGAGGAGGTCGCCCCTCCTCCAGCAGCGGAACACTTGCAATCTCCTTTTCCGTTACCGACCCCAGCCTGTACCTTGAACATGCCCTTGGACATACACCCTCTGAAGCAGGGTTCTCGCCCCTGCCCACCTCAGCCACCTTCGGGCAAGTCAGGGTCTGCCCAAGACTTGCCTTCAAAACCCGGCTTCTTACTCTCCCCGTATGCCCCCTTCACCCGCCGTCGGCTCGCTTCCCCACAGAGAGAGAGCCCCGCGGCGGACGGGGAAGTCGGCATTCACGTCCATCCAGTCCACTTCGATTCTACAGCCTCCCTATCCCTTCCAAGTATCCACAAATTCCTAGTGATCCGGCCTACCTCTGGGTCCCTTCCGAACAACTCTGAACGGACGTTTCAGGCGATCCGAGCCCGCAGCAACTCTAGCCGTATGAAGTGCGACCACAGAGGGATGGCTCCCTCCTCATAAAATCACGCTCAGACGCAAAAACAAAAGCCCTACTCTCCCTCACTGAGGTCCTTGGATGCTCGGTGTCCGTCTTCCCATACCCTCGTCTGAACAAGAGTTAGGGCACTATTTACGCCACCCGACTATTATCGATCACAGTGAACGAGCTCTTGGAGGACCTCACACCCCAGGGTGTCACTAAGATCCATCGCATCACATCCCGCCAGGGAGGCACCACCTCCCCGACCCCGCGCCTACTTCTTACCTTCAATACCTTAGTCCCTCCGACCGTATTGTATCGGGTATGGGAGACCGCACGTCATGCGAGTTTACTGTCCGCCCATATATCCCAGACCCCGCCCGTTGCTTTAAATGCAACAAGTTTGGACACGTTAGCTCAGTTTGCTTAGATTCCCCAGGAGTCTGGGACCAGGACACTCAGGCCCCATCCACCTCGAACCCTGCCCTCCCAGCACTCTCTGCACACACCCGAACCTAACGCCCGGAGCAAGTCGACGAGGCGGAGACGCCGGAGCGAGTCGCCAGACCCTCCGGCCTTTCAACATGTCTCTCTTTCTTCCCCTCACACCGTCCACTTCGTCTACGAGGACCATATCACCCCACCGCAGAAGTCCCACCAATCTACCCCCACAGACTCTGACAATAGTTGCCGAATTACATGACCCGTCCTCCACGACGAGATCCAATCTGGACAACATCCTCACCCTAGAGGATCCAGTGGATGCGGCTCTGGCGCAGCTACATGGTGTGGCAGAGGGGAGCTTGGCCACACCCATGAGTTTTATGGATCTGCCCTTGCCTCCTGGTGCCATTTTTCCACTCCTCCACGAGAACACTCTGGTTCATCTCCTTCCACCCCCACAGTACCTGCCCCCGAACATCCCCGACCCCCTTCCTGTTAACCACCCTGAGCACGTCCTCCCTCCCACCTGACCAGTCCTTCTGATACTCCCTATCGCCACCCAGGGTCCGCCATGAGACCCCAGACAGGCGGGGAGGTGCCACTTTGGAAAATAAAGCGCCCCCTCTTGGACCGAACACAGAAGCCCAGCAAGAAACTTCTCATCCTCTGAGCCCACGACGATCTCCTAGTTGCCGTGATCCACGCCTCCGGTCTCGCTCGGCCGACTCGACCCCGCAATCTCCGCGGAGGTCGACTGGCCGCCCAATTCCTTCTCTGGTGAACAGCAGATAGCCAGCCATGCTCCTGACCCATCCTTCGCCTTCGCGAACCCCAGATCTCCCTTCACTCTCCAACCTCCTAGCACCTACACCTTTACCCATCCCCCATCATCAAATAATGGATCCCCCGAAAACTACAATAGTACACTGGAACTGCAGAGGAATATTCGCGAACTACGAAGCCCTTAATTTCTTGATTGCCACTTCTTGTCCGGTGTGTGTCTGTCTCCAGGAACTAATCCTGGGGACCAGGCCCATGCCCTGCCCTACTGGATATTCTTACATCACCATCCCGTCTCCTACCTGCACTCGAAGGGGGCTGCCATATTCATACACCACGCAGTCCCCTTCCACAATCTCTCTATCCGATCCCCGTTACAGGTGATTGTTACCCGCCTCTAACTGGATAGACAGTACACCGTCTGTTCAATATACCTCTCTCCCCACACTCAAGTCTCCCACGATGACCTGGTGGAGGTGGTACAACAACTCCCCAGGCCCTATCTATTACTGGGCGATTTCAATAATCGCCACCCCTTGTGGGGAGACACACACTCCACCTATATGGCCCCGACCCTGATTACTATCATGGCCGAGCTCTCCTTCGAGTGCCTCAGTGATGGCTCTCCTACATTCTACCATGCCACCACATGCACTCCATCCTGTATAGACCTATCCTTCGTTTCGACCGATGCCCTCCTAGATTTCACATGGCAAGTCCTCCAAGAGGGCTATGAAAGTGACCATTTCCCTGTTCAACTCACGTTCAATTGGCCCGACCAGACCGTTCGGGTACCGGAGAAATGGATTACTGCCAAAGCTAATTGGTCCCGCTTCCACGACGATACATACCCTTACGACTACCCACTTCCCATCCTCCGACCAGTGCATCGCATACTTCGAGTCAATCGTTGTAGCTGCTGCGTGCACTAACATCCCACGATCCTCCACCTATCCCCGCACCCGACGGGTACCTTGGTGGACCCCAGAGTGCACGGAGGCCGTATGCGCCAAGAAGGCTACTCGAAGCTTCTACCGTACGCGACTCCCCATCCATCGCACGGAGATGCAGCGGGCCAGGGCCATCGCCCGCCGTACAATGAAGACAGCGCGCCGAGCTTCTTGGCATGTCTTTGTATCCGGCGTCACCACCATCACACTTTCGTCTACCATCTGGAAGAAGGTACGGGGTGTCGAGAGGCGACATGTCCCCTCCCGGCCCCCGCTCCTCTGGACTAACGACGGACTCCTATACGAGCCCAAATCGGTGGAAAACCACTTAGCTTCTACCTTCGCCGCCGTTTCTTCCTCCGCAGTTAGTTCTCTCGTACCCGCCCCTAACAATAGCTCCTCTTCACCGTTACTAGACAGCACCTACAACCGGTTGTTCACCATGCATGAACTACAGGCGGCACTGGTCTCACGACGATCCCCTTGTCCCGGGCCGGACGGTATCCCGTACAGCATGATCCAGCACATCCACTCTACCTTACAAATTTTCCTACTAGACCTATACAACAGCATATGGATAGAGGGCGCCTTCCCCTCCTGGTGGAGGGAGTCCCATGTAATTCCTATCCCCAAACCCGGCAAAGATTCCCTCGATCCCCCAAACTACAGATCAATCGCCCTAACGTGTTGTGCCTGCAAAATCTTCGGAAAAATGGTCGCTACGCGACTATCGTTCTTCCTTGAAAATAGTAATTCCTTCCCGGCTACCCAGTCCGGCTTCAGACAATTTCGCTCCACCACTGATCCCCTCCTGCTCCTCAGCCGAGACATACAGAATGCCTTCGACAGTGGACAGTTCGTCCTATCAATTTTTTTTTACATCCAGAAGGCCTACGACACCACCCGTCGGACAATAATCCTTAGTCAGCTCCAAAATCTAGGTCTCGTCGGAGCCATGCCGACCTTCATCAGGGTCTTCCTTTCCTCCCGAACCTTTAAAGTTCGGGTGGGCTCAGTCCTCTCAGACACCGTGCAGGAGGACGGGGTCCCACAGGGAAGTATCCTCAGTGTTTTATGCTTTTCCATCGTCATGAATACAATCTCAAAATCCCTTCCACCCATCATCCGTTCGTCCATCTACGCGGATAACCTTGCGATCTACTTTGCAGGGAGGGAGCCATCCGTCGTTCAACGGCAAATTCAGCTCGCCATCTACCGGGTGGAAAGGTGGGCGACATTGGTGGGGTTCCACCTCTCCACCCCCAAGTCCAAGTGTATGCTCTTCTGCAGAAGAACCGCAACCCTTCCGGTTCCCTCTGTCAGGTTATACGGCAATCCTCTTGAGGTGGTACCCTCCACGCGATTTCTGGGCGTGACTCTAGAGTCTAGACCGACGGCTCAACTAGGTTCCCCATCTCAAACACTTGCAGCAATCCCTCCAACGTCCTCTCGCTCTCCTAGATCACCTCTCCCACACCGCATGGGGTGCAGACCGACGCTCTCTCCTTCGCCTTTACACTTCCATAGTGCAGTCGAAGCTGAACTATGGCAGTGTAGTATACGGTTCAGCCTCCAACGCCTGCCTCCGCATTTTGGACCTGGTCCTTAATAGGGGCCTCTGCCTCGCCACCGGTACCTTCCGCTCTTTCCCAGCCTCCAGCCTCTAAGTGGATTGCAATTACCTCCCTCTCGCCCTCCGACGGGATCTGCACCTCATGAAGACATACCTCCGTGCGGCGTGTACAGAGACTACCCTCTTCGCTTCTATGCGCGGCGATTTCTGAACTCCCACCCCAGGAACGGAGCTGGCACTTCACTGAAGCGGTCCACTCTTTCCTTGACCTTTCCAACATGCCCGTCCCCTCAGTTACCCCCATTTCATATAGCATCTACCCCCCACTGGCTCCTCACCCCTATCAAGTTTTGCAGGGACCTGTGTGCCCTACCAAAGACTACCACGATCGCTATGGTATACAGGTCACTCTTCCGAGAACACGCAACCCAACACCCGGACACAGTCTCCATTTATACAGATGGTTCCCGCTCGGAGGCTGGTACGGCCGCCTCAGCGGTGATATTGGCTCAGCCGCTTTCTCGAGGCGTCAGCCTGCCCCGCGAGGCCTCCGTTTTCTCGGCAGACCTCTTCGCGATTATGGATGCCCTCGACATTGTGCGCGCCCACTTTGCCAGCTCCTTCGTCATTTATTCAGATTCCCAAAGCGCACTTCTCTCCCTAGAGAGATTTAACCCGCCTCATCCGCTCGTCTGTACCATCCAGCAAACCTTCCACTTTTTAACAGCCTTCCGACACAAGACAATCGCCTTTTGCTGGGTCCCGGTACATGTCGGCATCCAGGGTAACGAGGAGGCGGACCGCACAACAAAGACGGCCTGCTTACTGCCGGCCTTCCTCCGGCCCCTCCCTTTCTCCGACTTCTTCCCGACTCTCCGCTCCCACTTCCGCTCCATCTGGCACTGGGAATGGGACCAGGTCACGCAAAACAAACTCCACAAGTTCAAACCGCAATTAGGATACTGGGCCTCCTCATTCCACCGGTCCCGCCATAAAGTGATTCTAGTCCGTCTCCGCCTAGGAAGCACACGCATTACTCATGGTTACCTTACGGCTAAATCGCCAGCCCCCTTTGCCCTACCTGGCATACCCCTATCACTGTCGTACATCTGGTCGAATGCCCAAACCTGTCCGCTCTTCATCGCAGGTATTTCTCTCTCCTCTCCAAAATTCCCATGCCCGAGCGTCTACAATCCATACTCGCCGAAGGCCCCCATTTTTCAGCGGAAGCGATTTTCCTTTTCCTCACTCATTCCCATCTGCTTCATCGTGTCTAAGACCATACCTCTACCCACTATCCAGCAACTGAACCTTACTCACCCCCCTCGTCTACCATCCCCAACTTAGTAACACCACCCACCCACTGCCTCGCCGAGATATGTACTACTTTCACTAGGTACGAATCGGCGGTAAATTAAAGAAAAAAAAGAAATATATATATATATATATCCCCCCCCCGTCTGTGGCCACCTTGTCGTGGTGGGTGGGCTCCCGTGTTAACCCAGTGGGCTACGTCGGCGGGGGCTTAGCCCCCGGAAGGATCACCCATGCCGGACAGGCTGCTGGGGAGACCGGGCTAAGTGCCACTAAAGTCTTTGGCTCCCAGTACGGGTCTCCCGGGCTATCCGCCGGAGGTGACGCCATTAGGGCGTCACTGTGTGGATGGATTGGGTGTTCAGGCCGATGGGATTGGTGGGGGCTGGGGTATTTGCGCCGTTTGGGGGCAAACTTTCGTAGCACGGGGCCCCGTTTTCAAACCGACGGTGTGTCCCCTGGGGACGAGGTACCCCACCCCCTGCGGTTTGCGCTTGGCCTCCCTTTCTCACCGGTAGGCAGTTTCGCGCGTCCCCTGGGTTCGTTTTTCTCTAACTAATAACGTATGGATACTTCTACTTCTTGTCCTAGAACTCTGGTGGTGGCCGACTAGGCCCCCGAGTCCTCTACCACTGGAAGATCACGTCGTGAAGGGTTCGGCCTTCCTATGGCTACGGAACACTCCCATTCTTCTCCCTCGTTATCGACCGCAACCAGTACCTCGAACAAGCCTTTGGACACACTTCTAGAGCAGGGGTTCCACCCCAGCTCCCCTCAGCCAGCTACGGGCAAGCCAACAGGGTCCACGAAAGACTCGCCCCGAAAACCAAGCCTCTCGCTCTCTCCGTATGCCCCATCTAACCCGCCGTCGACCTGCCTCTCCACGGAGAAAGCCCCGTGACGGACGGGGAAGTCGTCCGTCCTATCGACCACTAGATGTCCCAGCCCACCTCGAACCAACAGCTTCCCTATCCCTACCCAATATTCACAAATTTTTAGTTATTCGCCGTACTTCTGGGTCCCTACCGTCCAACTCTGAAAGTACATTTCAGGTGATCCGCACGCGCAGCAACTCTAGCAGTTATGACGTCTGACCACAGAAGGACGGTTCTCTCCTTATACTAGGGGCACTCAATAATTTTTCCCCACCCTTCTTTCTTGGCTCAATAAAAAGCCATGGGGCTGAAATGTCTTTTGGGCCGTAAGTTTGAACTTTTTGCACTTCACATAACCGGATTTTTCCAGTTTGAACCTCCCCTCCTTGTATAAAACCGCTTTTAAACGCCCTTGTATAAAACCGATGGTTAACGCAGTTTCGAAAATGGCGTCTGACAGTGATGTGCATCGTAAACAGAGCTGTTATCGAGTTCTTAACCGCAGAGAAGGAAACAGTTGGAAATATTCACAAACGTCTACAAAACGTTTACGGAGATACTGTTGTTGATCGAAGCACAGTTGGACGCTGATCTAAACGTGAGAGATCATCGGAGAGAGGGAGAACCAGCCTCGATGATGAGCCACGCAGCGGTCGCCCGGCATCGGCTGTGACATCTCATACTGTGCAACATGTTAACAGCATCATTCGATCAGATCGGTGCGTCACATACAAGGAGCTATCACTGGAGCTAAGAATTAGTGAAGGAAGTGTGAATACAATAATTCAGCAATTGGGATACTCAAAAGTGTGTTCACGGCTTGTTCCTCCGAACTGACTGAAGATCACAAAGCCCAAAGAAAAGGAATTGCTTCTGAGTCGTTAGTTCGATACGAGACAGAAGGGGATAACTTCCTTTCACGAATTGTGACTGGGGATGAGACTTGGGTACACCACTTTGAACCTGAAACAAAACGCCAATCCATGGAGTGGCATCACGCAGACTCCCCACACTTCTTAATTAAATATAAATTATTAATTAATTGAATTAAATATCTATACAAAATTGCCTCGGGATTGGCGACATAGCCTATTGGGAATGAAATAATTGCCATACGTACATAGAACCCATATGTAGGCATCGGGCCTGCATAACAACAAGAAAATCAAATTTATTATTTCGTGTTCAAAATTTCCCACTGCCAACTCATGAAAATTACATCGAGAAACGAGTCAACGAACTTTGCGAAATCAGCAAATAATAAAAATACGAAGATTATATTATATCGGTTCGCTCGGAGCTGCCTGTGTTACAGCGATGCTTTAAGCAAGGAAGATGTCCTTTATCTTCCTATAAGTTCTGAGTGAAATCCTCTTGATATAAGACTTAATAACTATAAGAAGGCTAGGCCTGTTCCTTCAGGTGTTTAAATAGTGACTGCCTATATTAGTTACATCGAGTCAACTCATTCTGTAGCTCCATCGTACCACGGCCCTACATCGAAAAAGATCGTCGCGCCCTACATCGAAACAGAAGCGAGGCCCAACGAAATAATAAGGTAAGGCAATTCCTTTCTTTACCATTAGGCAGCGCAAATACCGAAGGCAAATAAACAAAGAGGTCCTTTGAAGACCTACATATACATAACTCTCTAACGAAAATCATAGGGCTTTTGTCGTTAACTCTCCACTGAAATCTGCTGTAAATTTCCAACGGTTGTAGAGTTCTAGTAGGAACAGTAGCATAGTAGGATGGATGTGTTGGATCATACAGTATGGGATGCCGTCCTGGCCAGGGGAAGAAGACCGTCTAGAGGCCAGTGCCGCCTGTAGGTCTCGCATGGTGAACAGCCGATTGTAGTTGTCGAGGGATGGTGAGCAGCTCTTATTATGGGCCAGCGCATGGGGGCTGTCTGTGGAGGAGACGGCAGGGAAGGTAGATGCCAGAAGATTCGCCACCGACCTAGGTTCACAGAGAAGCCCGTCATTAGTTTGGAGGACCGGGGGTCGGGAGGGGGAATGTCGTCTCTCGACACTCCGTACCTTCTTCCAGATGGTAACCAATAGTGTGGAGGAGGTGATACCTGATACAAACGTACGCCAGGAAGCTCGGCAAACTTTTTCATCGCACGGCGAGCAACTGCTCTGGCCCGCTGCATCTCCATGCGATGGGTAGGGGTTCGCGTACGATAAAATCGTCGGGTAGCCCTCTTCTTGGCTCGAGTGGCCTCCTCGCACTCTGGGTTCCACCAGGGCACCCGTCGGGCTCAGGGGTAGGCAGAAGATCGTGGAATGCTGGTGCTTGCTGCTGTGACAACAGTCGTCTCAAAGTACACAATGCATTCATCGGAGGATGGAAAGTGGGCCGTCGTACAACGTGTGGAAGTGTTGTTCCGGAAAATTGGCCAGTTAGCTCTGGCCGTTATCCACTTCTCCGGTACCAGAACAGTCTGTTCGTGCCGATTTAGTGTGAGGCAAACAGGGAAGTGGTCACTGCCATGGTCATCCCGAAGCACTTGCCAGGTGAAGTCCAGGAGGTCGTCCGTCGAGATGAACGACAGATCGATACATGACAGGGTGCATCTGGTGGCGTGGTAGTGTGTGGGAGAGCCGTCGTTGAGGTACTCAAAGGAGAGTTCAGCCATAAGGGCAATCAGGGTCGGAGTCACAAAAGTGGAGGTCGTATCACCCCACAGGGGGTGGCGACTATTGAAATCGCTCAAGAGTAGGAAGGGTCTGGGGAGTTGTTGAACAACCTCAATCAGGTCATCGTGGGAAACTTGGGAGTGAGGGGGAAGGTAGATCGAGCAGACTGTATTGCTTGTCCAGGAAAATCCTGGCAGCAACCACCTGTAATTGAGATCTGATAGGGAGGTTGTGAAAGAGGACCGTACGGTGGACGAGGATGGCAGCCCCACTTCGTGTGCAGGTAGGAGACGAAGAGGTAGTGCTAGAATATCCGGTGGGGCAGGGCACTGGTCTGGTCCCCAGGATTAAATCCTGGGGATAGACACGTACTGGACGAGGAGAGGCAATCAGGGAATTGAGGCCTTCGTAATTTGCAAAGATTCCCCTTCCATTGTAGGATCGTCGCTTCTGGAGGGTCCATTGTTTGACGAGGGAGAAGTGGAGAGGATGAAGGTGCTAGGGAGTTAGACTGTGGATGGAGATCTAGGTTCATGATGGCGGGGGGTAAGTCGGGGGCCTGAGAGGTCACCTGCCGTTCACCAAGGAGGGAATCGGCTGACCTGCCAACCACTTCGGGGACTGTGGAGCCGAGTCGACCGAACGAGACCGGAGGCGTGGATCGCGGCAGCCCGGAGACCGTCGCGGGCTCAGAGGGTGAGGAGTCTCTAGGCAGGGTTCAGTGGACATGCAACGGGGGAGGGTTTCGTTGTCCATATCGGTACTCCCTGTTTGTCTGCGGTTTCCCGGGACACCCAGGGTGACAACAGGAGGTACCAGTAAAACCGGGCGGGTGGGGGAGAGGACAGTGTCTCGGTGGTCGATGAGGGAAGAGCCGGAGGTATGAGAGGGGCCGGTTCAGTGTGGGTACAGAGGGATGAGCCACGGTGTTCTCGTTGTGGGGTGGAGAAGATGGCACCAGGGGGTAAGGGTAGATCCATGAGGCTCGAGGGTGCGGCCGAAGGTACTCTGGTCACACCATGTAGGCGTGCCAGTGCCGCGTCAACTGGATCGTCGGATGCAGGGTTATCTGCCCCGTGTCTCGCCCTAGGCGGCGGCGGCTCGTGCACGTCAGCAACGATTATCAACTTCTTCAGGGGTGAGTGCGAGGGTGAGAGGGTCATCTCAGGCGAGGTTAAGGGTGTAGGTGTTCGAGTTCTTTTTTCGGATTTAGAAGAAAAGAGAGAGGCTTGTTGGATGGTCGGTGAGTCTGAAGACTCACTCCGGCGTCTCCGCCTCGTTGATTTAGCACGGGCGCTAGGTTTGGGTGTGTTCTCAGGGTGCGGTGAGAGCGGAGTTCCTGGGAGACGGGAACCGAGATTCCCGATTCCAGAGTTCTGGGAAGTTTGTAACTTTGGAGATTCAGGGGGGGGCATGGTAGGGGGACAGGTGGCTGCTAGGTCCGGCGTGGGGCCCGATCGGGAAGGGGAATTAGTAGTCAATGGGAGTTTGAGTGGCGGATCCGGACGGTGAGCCGAGGGAACTGAGCCGAGGGCTGTAGCATAAGAGACCCCCGGCCTCACCTCCCGACTCCGCACCCTGTCTCGCGCCTTTCGGAGGCTGATGAAGTCCGCCACCCGCAGGGCCCGGACCTCCTTCTCAAACTTAAAAAAGATACATTCGCGAGACGAAGAAGGATGTGTGCCGGCGCAGTTTGAGCATTTAGGCGAGTTGGGACATCGTTCTGGGTGGGCAATATTCCCACAATGTACGCACAGTTGTTGTGGCTGTCGGCCTACCGAACTGACATGCCCAAACTTATTGCACTGGAATGTATGGGCGGACAGAGAATTCGCATGACGCGCGGTCTCCCATGCCCCACACAATACGACAGGAGGGACTAGGGTGTTGAACGTGAGGAAGAGGCGCGGGGTGGGGAGGGGGTACCTCCTTGACGAGACGTGAATCTATGAACCTTAATGATACCCTGGGGTGTGGTCTTCTAATAACTCGTTCTTGGGTATCAACAATAAACGGGTAGCGAAGATAGTGCCCTGACTCTGGTTCAGGCGAGGGTGAGGGGAAACGGACACCGAGCATCCGAGGACTTCTGTGAGGGAGAGTAGGGCATTCGTTTCTGCCGCTGTTCTCGATTTTACGAGGGCCACTCAATATATTTTTTCCCACCTTTTGTTTTTACTTTCCAAATTTCCTTGTAAGTTCCAGAAATTTTGTACACAAGTAGTTACATACCTTTTTTACAAGTTTTTATTTTTCCACATAGTCTCCATCCTTTTCTACGGCTTTCCTCCACCTCGAAACAAGGCCTTTATTCCTTGCTGGTAAAAGTCCGCTGGGTTCTGCTGGAGCCACCTCTTAACCTCCTCAACAACCTCATCGTCACTGAAACTTTCTTCCACGAATAGCATCCTTCATTGACCAAAACAAATGGAAGTCTGAAGGTGCCAGATCCGGGCTGAATGGAGGGTGGGGTAACACAGTCAAGCGCATTTTTGTGATGGCCTCTCTTGTTTGCAAACTGTTGTGTGGTCTTGCGATATTAGGGTGTGTCAATTTGGGAGGTGAAAATTAATTTTTGCCAATTCCTTCACTGAGGGGTTTTAAAAATATGTTTTTGGATGTGAAGAATTCAAATCTGCTATTATTTTTGTGATTGCTCAACACTTAGCTTGGTAAATCTACGTTTGATTAAAAAGCACATAAATTGCTCTCGGAAAACAACATTTATTAATTTTACCTTCTCAAAATGTCAGGTAATGCTATAAAAATTTTAGTTTCTCTGCATAAAACATATCCTAGTAATCATAAAACATATCCTTGTAATCATAAAACAACATTAGAAAGTAATGACATCAGTAAAAAAAAATATTTAAACAACAAGTTTCATCAAGTCTTGCTTTGATTCGTTCTTGGACATCAGCCGCCGACTTGCTTCTTGGCCTCTGATATAGCCCTCACGTTTCTCATGTTTATACACCCTGCCTGCTGCCTCTGTGACTTGTTTCACACACCTCTCTATTGACTGAGCATGACAGGGCCACTGTGGAACTTGCATAGGCTTGTCAAAGAACTTCTTTACTTCCGCTGTAGTCAGTTTACATGTCAAAGGAGGTTCAAATACCCCGTCAGACCAGTCTGTCAGCTCAAACACGGAAGAAGCACTGGGGTTGATGGAAGGTGTCTTCCTGGGACGTACAGAAAGATCTCCAAGTGTGTCATCATCTCCACCCCTCATGTCAACAATCTTTTGGACACCAGCTCTCCTCTCCTCACTGTCATCTGAGCACAAGAGTGTCTGGATTATCATTTCGCTGAATGCATACCATGCTCAGCGCTTGATGGTTGGCAAAACAGCATCCACTACAGCCTTCTTTTGCAGCCTAACTAGCCGCAGCTGAAACAAGATGTGGCGTGGGCCTTCCACCCAAGAGTGTTTTACTTTGATGTTGAACCAACAGGGTAGTACACACCAACAATGTATTCCACTATCAGTCTTAAGTTGTTGAGGGTTTTGCCTTTAAGGCCATGTTTTGAAACCCATATGCGACAAAGCCTGTTTGCTGTTGTCAACCACCTTGAATGGCTCACTGGACCAATTTCAAGAAGGGCCAGATCTGTGGGAAGTTCTCCTGTCCTTAGGACCTGTGTGATCCTATACCCGTACGCTTGATCAGTAGAGAGATCCTTTACGACATTGTCACTCAGTGAAGTAAGAGGCTCTCCAATTGAGAGTTTGGTGAATGAAGGATCAATTTCAAGTTCGGTTGCAGTGTCTAGCATCTTGCCAATCTTACCTGTCCACTTGTTGTTAGACAAGGTCTTCCCATCCAGTGCTGTGATCAAGTGTCGCAGGGGTAACTCGTTAGTGTGGAGGGCACAAACCAACCAGATCAGCTTACGGCAAAGCTTGACCTCTACCCAATGCATGGAACCACCCTCCAGCCAGTGTTAACATTTGTAGAATCACCTCCAATGGCCTGCAGGCTTTTATCAATGCCCTTCTTCTTCATGAAATCTACAAGATTATCAGCAATAACTTCAGCAGGTTTTTTTCTCGTTGAGCCTTTCTCAGGAGTGAAGTGGTAGAGATATCTTCCACCTGGCTCACTGCACACAGAATAATGCTCTTCTTTGATGATGCTGGGGAACTGACGATCTGAATTGTCTGCTTTCAGCATAACTTTAATTGTATCTTGACGGCCGTCAAAGAAGATGCAGTCAATTTCACACTTCTTACAAAGATCATCAAATTCCTGATCCAGGGATCTCATGACTTTTTCTTGGGCCCTCTTGACTTTATTGTGATCAACTACAAGTCTCTTGTCTTCTTCAGTGATCAAGCCAGCATCCATAAAGGCAGCAGTGGTGATGGCAGCTGTGGCACGCAGGCCAACACCATATCTGATGCTATGCATAGCAACATTAGGTGTTTCTAATGTGTTGTACTCTGTCTTTTTATTGGAAGTTGAAGACGTGCTTGGTATTTCTAATGTCACTTCATAACTTCCATCCTTTCCATCTTGAGCATCAGCTATTTGTTCTTCATTTTCATCATCAGAGAAAATTATTTCATTTGATGGCATTGAAACATCCTGCTTACTTGTCTGCTTATATTCAGCAAGCCTTCTTCTTTCGTCTTCTTGCCGCTTCTGCTTTTTGACTTGTCTGTTGTGCTCAGGTTGATCTGGCAAGCCAATCTGATGTGGTCCAATAGAACCGGACTTGTCTCTCTGACCTTTAATGAAAGCAAGTTCCTTCACAGGGAACTTCATCTCCCTAGGGCATGTACAGTTAATGTGAGTTTCGTTTTTGCAACCAGCATCTGCAAGGCAGCCAAATTCAGAGCAGAGAACAATTTTACACTTGCAACTGAGGATGTCAAAAAGCTTGTCAAGTTTTGCAATGAAAGCCTCTTTGACATGTCGCTTTCCTCTCCCAAGAGATATGTTTTTGGCCTGCTCCCAGCTCTCTTGGATCTTGTTTAAGATTGTGACTCGTGAATTTACAACGGGGGCTACAAAAGAACTGTTTGCTCGTTCCCACTTTTCAAGCACTTTAGGGTAAATGGCCTTTGCAAGATTGGCTGCTGGGTAGTTTCTCACATCCTCACCACTTTGTTCTCTTAGCAGTAGCCCATATTTCAGAACGTCTCGCAGAGTTGGGAGTTCAGAGGGCAACAACTCTCTACCAGTTCCAATTAGGTTGCTCATATGTGTGAATGTCCCCAGTCTTGTCCTCCTTTTAGAAGCCATTGTAGGTCAATTCCCACTGGTTAGGATGGTAGCACTGACGGACAAGTAATCTTCAGCACACTGATGAATATGTTTCAACCTGTGAAATAAGCAAAAACAGCAGTGCATTATATATACAGCATATATAATTATTAATATAATAATTATTATATAATTCCACAAAAAAGTCAAAAAAGTCACTATTTTTATGTAGCTTCTTACCAAGCAAAACTAAATTATATTAAATTAACAAAAATATCTTTAGAATTCCTAAGTCATGCTGCAACTTTTTAGCACCCCTCATATTTGGAATTTGAAAGTTGAAAAATTCGACACACCCTATTGCGATATCGTGCAAAAGAAGGATGTCTTCCAGTTGTGAAAAAACTATAAGGGCTATGGGTTGATTGCCTGATACCCTCATCCGTATATGGATTGAAGGCACTTTCACATCTCGGTGGAAAGAGGCCCACGTCATACCAATCCCCAAACCCGGCAAAGACCCACTTGACTCCACTAATTATAGACCAGTCGCATTAACATGCTGTGGCTGTAAAATCTTTGAGAAAATGATCGCCGCGCGACTCTCCTTTCTCCTTGAAAACAATGACTCCCTCCCGGCTACCCAGTCTGGCTTTCGACAGTTTCGCTCCACTACAGACCCCCTCCTACTCCTCAGCCGGGATATGCAGAACCCCTTCAATAGGGGACAGTTTGTCCTGTCCACTTTCTTCGACATCCAGAAGGCCTACGACACCACCCATCGGCGTATCATCTTCGGTGATTCGTCGGAGCCCTGCCGACCTTCATCCATGGGCTTCCTCTCCTCCCGGACCTTTCAAGTATGGGTGGGCTGTCCTCTCTGACACCTTTGAACAAGAGGACGGGGTTCCACAGGGAAGCATCCTCAGTGCCATATGCTTTTCTTTACTAATGAACACAATAGCAAAATCCCTTCCACCCACCGTCCGTTCCTCCATCTACGCAGACGACCTTGCGATATGGTTCGCGAGGCGAGAACTGCCCGTCGTCCAACGACAAATTCAGCTCGCCATCCATCGGGTGGAGAGGTGGGCGACATCAGTTGGTTTCTGCCTATCCACCTCTAAAACCAAAAGCATGGTCTTCAGCAGAAGAAGATCCACAGCCATACCTGCCACCTCGGTCACGCTATACGGCGAGCCCCTCGAGGTGGTGCCCACTGCGCGGTTACTTTCGACCGACGGCTCAACTGGGTTCCCCACCTCAGGCACCTGAAACACACTCCAGCGTCCCCTCGCTCTCCTAGACCACCTTCCTCACACCACGTGGGGCGCTGACTGACGCTGGCTCCTCCGTCTTTACACTTCCGTGGTCCAATCAAAGCTGAATATAGGAGTGTTGTATACGGATCTGCCTCCAGCACCTCCCTCCGAATCTTGGACCCGGTACTTAACAGGGGCCTCCGCCTCTCCACTGGTGCTTTCCGATCCTCCCCAACTTCCAGCCTCCAAGCAGAATATAACTACCTCCCTCTCACCCACCGACGGGTCGTCACTTCAGTGCGCGGCAATTTTAGAACCTCCACCCCAGCGGTCCGCTCTTTCCTGGATCTTTCCAACATGCCCCCTCTCTCAGTCACCCCCATCTCGTATCATATCCAACCTTACTGGCTCCTCACCCCTATCAAGTTTTGCAGAGACTTGTGTGCCCTGCCGAAAGCTACCACGACCGCTACAGTATACAAGTCTCTCTTCCAGGAACACGTAACCCGACACCTGAACGCCGTCCCCATCTATACGGATGGTTCCCGATCAGAGGTTGGTGCGGCTGCCTCAGCGGTGATGGTGACCCAACCGCTCTCTAGAGCCGTTCCCCTTCCCCGTGAGGCCTCTGTCTTTTCAGCTGAACTCTTCGCTATTCTGGAAGCCCTCGACATTATAAGCACCCACTCGGCCAACTCTATGTCATCTACTCAGATTCCCAAAGCTCAATGCTCTCCCTTGAAAAATTTAACCCCCCTCATCCACTTGTCTGCACCATCCGACAAACCTTCCACTCCTTAACGGCATCCCAACACAAGACGGTCACCTTCTGCTGGGTCCCCGCACATGTTGGTATCCGGGGTAATGAAGAGGCGGACCGTAAGGCGAAGTCCGCTTGCTCGTTGCCAGTTTCCACCCGGCCACTCCCTTTCACGAATTTTTTCCCGACTCTCCGCTCCCACTTCCGTTCCATCTGGCAACGGGAATGGGACCAGGCTCTAAACAACAAACTCCAGCGGATAAAACCTCAGCTTGAATATTGGGCTTCCTTGTTGCATAGGTTCCGTCATAAGGAAGTGATTCTAGCCCATCTCCGCCTCGGGCACACACGTAGCACACACGGTCACTTCATGGCTAAATTGCCGGCCCCGCCCTGCCCTACCTGCCATACACCCATCACCGTCGTCCACCTCCTGGTCGAATGCCCGAATCTGTCTGAACTCCGCCACAGCTGTTTCCCCTACCTGTCTCGTATCCCCACGTCCGAACGTCTACAGTCTATACTCGCCGAAGGCCCCCACTTCTCAGCGGAAGCGATTTTCTCATACCTCACCCGCCCTCAACTACTTCACCGCATCTAAATTCATGCCCTCCTCCCATATATCCAATAACTGACCCTTTCCATTCCCTCAGTCCAATACTCCCATCCCAGCGACACTACCCATCCTCTGTCTCGCCGAGATATGTACCACTGTAGATGCGAATCGGCGGTTAAGCAACTAAGATATATATATATACAGTGTTGGGCACTAAAGCGTTAATCCGATAACAGTTAATTAACGAAGTTAACTTTTTTTAACGGACTATTAACGGAAGTTAATTTCCATTTATCGTTATCGGACCAGTTAACTTCCGATAACTCGATATTTATCTGTTAAAGTCCGTTAACACGTTAACTGCGAGGAGTCATTCACGGATCACCACCGCTCTGCGAATGAATTCAAACCGCCATAACTTCAGTCTGCCAATTCCGTCCTCTGCCGCAGTGGAACGGCTCTTCTCTCTCAGCAAGGACATCCTGAGGCCCAAGAGGTCAAGACTGGCAGTTGGGCCTAACTTTGAGAAGTTGGTCTTTCTGAAGGGCAACCAGCACATTGTGTCATAGTCTTTAATAAATGTGCCTAAAATTTAATTTTACCTTTCAGTTCCCGCCATAATAATTCTCTGGTAAATTAAAATTTAGTTAATGGTTAGTGGTTACAAGGGTTTCAAAACATGTAATCAGTACATTTTTTATTAAAAATAAAAAAAAAGTTAAGCAAAAAAGTTGCAAAACTTGATAAAAATACAGTTAAATACCTATTGATTGTTGGATTTTGCATAAATAAACATTTTCTATGGGGTTTAAAGCTTTTTTCCTTGATTTTTTTAAATGTTAGTAAAGAAATAGTTATCGTTAACGGATTATCGTTAACTTCCGTTAAATTTGTAGTAAAATTATCGGAGTTAAAAATTGTGGTTAACGGATTATCGTTATCTTTTTGGTTAACGGTGCCCACCACTGTATATATATATATATATATATATATATATATATATATATATATATATATATATATATATACAGTATATATATATATATATCGGGTCGGCAAAAAAAAAAAAGGGAGACCTCGAACTTCGGCTGTAAAATCCAGTTATGGTCAGATTTCAATATTTTTTTCACACCCTACAACTAAGTAAATTTCCACGACGGTGAGCGGATTTCAAAGAAAACTAATGAAAATTACGGATTTATTGAACATTTCTTTATGCCACTGGAAATTCTCCATTTACACTACTACTACATTGTATGTGCAGATAAAAAGTTACAAAGTACTCACATGATGCTACCTTGATGTCAAAAAAACTGCTCGCTATGTTTACCACGAACTTCTACAACCTTTTTCAATGAAGGACTGAACTCATCTATGGCTTTATTGATTTGTTCTTGTGATACCTCATCCCATTTTTCCAGAAGCTGTCGTAAATGAGCGACATTTCTTACTTTGACCAGATAAATTCTCTGTGACAAATTTTCCCAAAGGCCGTAATCGACGGGATTTAAATCAGAACTGTTTGGTGACCAAATTTAATACAGCTACCTGGTTTTTTTTTTACATCTGTTTTATCGATTTTCTTGAGAAACTTGTCCAAACCTCCTGCAGTTGGCTTACGCTAATTAAAATCGCATTAATTATCAACTTGAACCTATGATTAGTAAGATTTTTCTGGAATATTCGTCATAAATCCAATTTCTCAACTAAAATGCTAAAAGACGGCACACAAACCATAAATTTATCTAGTACTAACATACTAAAATTTCATGATTCTATATACCGTATTTGCCGAGATGTGAAGGATTTAAAAGGTCTCCCCTTTTTTTTGGCCGACCCGATATATATATATATATATATATATATATATATATATATATATATATATATATATGATACACACAGACCGTGCATGGAACAAGGAACTCTTCTGGGATAATTAAATCCACTATAGTCCGAATAAGTAATGGTAAATGACAAATACCATAGTTTTTCTTTTTCATGATGCTAGCCCGACGTGGGCAACGGGTCACTCGCAAAGAGGTCCCATAAATATAGCTTCCCTCACCAGCTATCTGCAAAGCAGACAGGATCCAGCTTTGGGACATGGATCTAGGGTTTAAAGCAGCCTAGCCCTGCTACATTTAGAACCTCAATATAAGCAAAAGACTCGCTGCCTTCACGTCAGATTGAATACATCAAAGAAATAGGGGTAACTATTATATTTTTAGCCAAAAACCAAAACTTAAACCTCAACTGGCAGAATTGAGCACGGTCTGTGTGTATCATAAAAAACTCAGGGGACCATTCTGAGTTCATTCCCATATATATATATATATATATATATATATATATATATATACGTGTACAGGGTGTCCATAAATCATTACCCTGATTAAAGTATGCTATAACTTTTAAATAAACACTCGTATTCAAACACAGTTTTAATCATAAGTAGATAAACATACAAAGTTTTGATACATAGTTAATGAACTTAATAAGCATCCATATGTGCACCCCTAGTGGCACGTAAAATGTCTAAACGGTATTCACACTCACGCCACACATTTTCCAACATTTACCTTGTAGGAGTGTAACTTCAAACTAGTGATGGGACGATAGCAAAATTTTTAACGATTCCGATTCCGATTCCGATACCACTAAAAAGTCTCGATTTCGATACGATTCTCGATTCCGATTCCGATTCTCAATATTTTTAAATATAATTCTATACTTGTTTTTCTGGAAATTGTCATATTTTACTCTGGAAAGATTAACTATTTACATTATGAGTATGGTAATATAAATTATAAATTATAATAGATTGGTTTAAAAATAAAAATCAACTGTAAGTTGTAACAATTCATTTTAATCTTCTTGATTACACATCCTGGATATACATGTTTTAATGTATTGCTACAATAAAATAAAAATAAAATTTGTTATCCTCTTTCATTTAAATTTTAAAGTTTACATTGCAAAACTGGTTCAATTAAAAGTTAAAGAATCGTTTTAAGAATCGGAAATCATGGTACAATTCTCTCGATTCCGATTCCGATTCCTATTCCTGAAAAATGCTCGATTCTTCCGATTCTCGATTCCGATTCCGATTAATCGTCCCATCACTACTTCAAACGTTTGTGTAACACCTTGTGCACCGTAGACTTCGGTATCTTTAGTTCGCATGAAGCTTGTCTCACCGATTTCCTTGGTGACCGTGTGAAAGCAGTTTGAATGTTTTCCACCGTCACATCGGAAACTGGTCTACCGCTGCTGTTTCCCTTTTCCACGTTTCCAGTTTCCAAGAATTTTTTCATCCACGACTTAATTAACTTCACATCAGATGGATTCTTTCCATACTTTGTTCTGAACCCTCGCTGAACACGGACAGGAGATTTTGTTTCTGCAAGCCACACAACACACTGTGCTTTCTCTGTCACAGACGCCATCTTAACTGAACAGCTACTACAGCGCTCCTAACGGCGAATGCGGTAGACGAAACACACCAGCACAGAAACTCTATGCGTGTACGAGATCACCTGTAAAAAGAAAACGGATGTAAGATTCGTCATTAAAATATGAGAGCATACTGTTTTCAAGGAAAACATTTATGGACACCCTGTGTATATATATATATATCTATACACCCACACATTTTAATTGCAAACAACAGTATAATTAATGTAAAGAACGACGCTTGTGTAGAAGAGCGTTCCGAACAAGATGAAGAGGGAGAACGAGCAAATGAAAAACGAGGTACCTCCCAGGAATCGAACACGGGATCATCCAATTACCGGTTGAATATGTTAACCACTACACCAAGGTACCCGATTAGTCAGCACTCGTAATTCTCCTACATACGAGCGGAATCAAATGCCCTGAGGGGGCACCATCGCATGCCGCACACATATACATTTTAACCGAAAACAACAAACAGTATAATTAATGTAAAGAACGACGCTTGTGTAGAAGAGCGTTCGGTACAAGATGAGGAGGGAGAACGAGTAAATGAAAAATGAGGTACCTCCCAGGAATCGAACCCGGGATCATCCACTTGCTTCTCGGTTATGTTAACCACTACACCAAGGACCCCGATTAGTCAGCACTCGTAATTCTCCTACATACGAGCGCAATCAAATGCCCTGTGGGGGCACCTTCGCATGCCGTACATATATATACATTTCAACTGCAAACAACACACGGTATAATTAATGTAAAGAACGACGCTTGTGTAGAAGAGTGTTCTGCACAAGATGAGGAGGGAGAACGAGCAAATGAAAAATGACGTACCTCCCAGGAAACGAACCCGAGATCATCCAATTGCCGGTCGGATATGTTAACCACACATTTTAACTGCAAACAACATACAGTATAATTAATGTAAAGAACGACGCTTGTGTAGAAGAGCGTTCAACACAAGATAAGGAGGGAGAACGAGCAATTGAAAAATGAGGTACCTCCCAGGAATCGAACTCGAGATCATCCAATTGCCAGTGGGATATGTTAAATACTACACCAAAGACCCCAATTAGTCAGCACTCGTAATTCTCCTACATACGAGCGGAATCAAATGCCCTGAGGGGGCACCTCCGCATGCCGTACATATACAGATTTTAACTGCAATCAACCACAGTATAATTAACGTAAAGAACGACGCTTGTGTAGAAGAGCGTTCCGCACAAGATGAGGAGGGAGAACGAGCAAATGAAAAATGAGGTACCTCCCAGGAATTGAACGCGGGATCATCCAATTGTCGGTCCGATATGTTATCCACTACACCAATGACACCGATTAGTCAGCACTCGTAATTCTCCTACATACAAGCGGAATCAAATGTCCTGAGGGGACACCTCGCATGCCGTACATACATACATTTTAACTGCAAACAACACAGAGTATAATTAATGTAAAGAACGACGTTTATGTAGAAGAGCGTTCCGCACAAGAAGAGGAGAGGAAGGAGAACGAGCAAATGAAAAACGAGGTACCTCCCACGAATTGAACCCGAGATCATCCAATTGCCGGTCCGATATGTCAACCGCTACATCAAAGACCCAGATTAGTCAGCACTCGTAATTTTCCTACATACGAGCGGAATCAAATGCCGTGACGGGGCACCCTCGCATGCTGTACATATATAAATTTTAACTGCAAATAAAAGTATAATTAATGTAAAGAACGACGCTTGTGTAAAAGAGCGTTCGTACAAGATGAGGAGGGAGAACGAGCAAATGAAAAATGAGGTACCTCCCAGGAATCGAACACGGGATCATCCAATTGCCGGTGGGATATGTTAACCACACATTTTAACTGCAAACAACACACAGTATAATTAATGTAAAGAACGACGCTTGTGTAGAAGAGCGTTTCGTACAAGATGAGGAGTGAGAACGAGCAAATGAAAAACGAGGTACCTCCCAGGAATCGAACATGGGATCATCCAATTGCCGGTCAGATATTTTAACCACTGCAGCAAGGACCCCAATAGTCAGCACTCGTAATTCTCCAACATACGAGCGGAATCAAATGCCCTGAGGGGGCACCATCGCATGCCGCACACATATACATTTTAACTGAAAACAACACACAGTATAATTAATGTAAAGAACGACGCTTGTGTAGAAGAGCGATCCGACCAAGCTGAGGAGGGAGTACGAGCGAATGAAAAATGAGCTACCTCCCAGGAATGGAACCCGAGATCATCCAATTGCCGGTGGGATATGTTAACCACTACACCAAGGACCCCGATTAGTCAGCACTCGTAATTCTCTTACATACGAGCGGAATGAAATGCCCTGAGGGGGCACCGCGCATGCCGTACATATATACATTTTAACTGCAAACAACACGCAGTATAATTAATGTAAAAAACGACACTTGTGTAGAAGAGCGTTCCGCAAAAGATGAGGAGGGAAAACGAGCAAATTAAAAATGAGGTACCTCCCAGGAATCGAACCAGATATCATCCAATTGCCGGTCGGATATGTTAACTACTACACCAAGGACCCCGATTAGTCAGCACTCATAATTCTCCTACATACGAGCGGAGTCAAATGCCCTGAAGGGGCACCTTCGCATACCGCACATATATACATTTTAACTGCAAACAACACAGTATAATTAATGTAAAGAACGACGTTTGGGTGGAAGAGCGTTCCGCACAAGATGAGGAGGGAGAACGAGCAAATCAAAAATGAGATACCTCTCAGGAATCGAACCCGAGATCATCCAATTGCCGGTCGGATATGTTAAACGCTACACCAAGGACCACGATTAGTCAGCACTCGTAATTCTCCTACATACGAGCGGAATCAAATGCCCTGAGGGGGCACTTTCGCATACTGTACATACTGTATATACATTTTAACTGCAAACAACGCACAGTATAATTAATGTAAAGAACGACGCTTGTGTAGAAGAGCGTTCCACACAAGATGAGGAGGGAGAACGAGCAAATGAAAAATGAGGTACCTCCAGGAATCGGACCTGGGATCATCCAATTGCCGGTCGGATATGTTAACCACTACACCAAGGACCCCGATTAGTCAGCACTCGTAATTCTCCTACATACGAGCGGAATCAAATGCCCTGAGGGGGCACCTTCGCATGCCGTACATACTGTTTATACATTTTAACTGCAAACAACACATAGTATAATTAATGTAAAGAACGACGCCTGTGTAGAAGAGCGTTCCGCACAAGATGAAGAGGGAGAACGAGCAAATGAAAAATGAGGTACCTCCCGGATATCGAACCCGAGATCATCCAATTGCCGGTCGGATATGTTAACCACTACACCAAGGACCCCGATTATTCAGCACTCGTAATTCTTCTACATGCGAGCGGAATCAAATGCCCTGATGGGGCACCTACGCATGCCGTACATATATCCATTTTAACTGCAAACAACACACAGTATAATTAATGTAAAGAACGACTCTTGGTGTAGTGGTTAACATATCCTGCGTGGTTAACATATTTTTGTTAAGGGGCCTACGATAACGTCTTTCAAATCTTTCAAATGCCTAGGTTAAAGCGCGTCAGGGCCTGGAGCCTTGCTCACTTTTATCTTATCGATATAATGCGCAATCTCGCCCTCGTAAACAGTTATTTCATTCAAAATAGTATCGTTTCTAACTGGAACGATATCGTCCACATCGGGGACATTATTTACCTCTTCTCCGATAAAAACTGTCGCAAAAAAGTTGTTAAAAATGCCCGCCATCGCCTGAGCGTCGGAAGCCAAAGCGCCTTTAACGTCCACTAGCGGGCCTATTTTATCTTTTATCGGCTTACAATTATTCACTTAGTGAAAACTACTTTTTTGGATTATGTTTACTATCCGCAGCTGTAAGTATCTCTAAATTACGCTTAGCATTCCTAACAGATCTTTTAACCTGATGTCTAAGCACGATATATCTATTAAAGTTAGCTACCGTGCCATTGCGCTTATTAAGTCTGTACGCTCTGTTACGCTCGTTTATGAACTCACCTATTTCCCTAGTTCACCATTTGGGCCTACCATGATTTCCACCGCGCATGGGCCTACGAGGAATAAACTCCCTTTCGATATTCATAAAACTTTCTTTAAACGCCTCCCATTGAAAATTTGCGTTATTACCCATAAATAAATTATTCCAGTCCACTACTCTCATCCTGTCCGCAAAACTATCAAAATTAGCCCTACGAAAATCAGGGACTTCTATTACGTTACTATCCTTACTGTTTTCCATCAATAGCTTAAACCTAATAATTTGGTGATCGCTACATCCCAAACTCTCGCCTACTTCTAAACCTTTGACTATATTATCGTCGTTCGTCATCACCGAGTCTAAGATATTGTCACCGCGCATTGGTTTGGTAACCATCTGTCATAAAAAATTATCTTCCATGAACTCAATCAGTCTCAAACCCTCATCATTACCAGTAAAAGTCTCGTAATTAACATTTGGGCAGTTAAAGTCTCCGACAATTATACTATTCCGACTATTAATAAAGTTACCAAGAAGTGAGTAAAATCTAGAATCGGTATCGAGGAGTTGAACTGAAGGTCTATAAACAACAACAAAATTAAAGCTAATACTACGCGCCCTAACTTTAACGCATATCGCATTAATTGCTTCCGGAAAATCTATTTTAACCTCCATAAGGTAAGGTTCATAGCCCTAAGGGAATTACGAATGTACAGCAAAACGCCGCCACCAATCCTACGTAACTTATCATTACTAAAAAGTTTAAAACCCGCTATATCAAGTTCCCCCAACAAGTCCCGAGTCACAGTATTTAACCACGTTTCGGTTATAGCAACTATATCTTAGTTCCTGAAATAAATTATCGCCTTAAATTCGTTCAATTTATTTCTAATACTACGCACGTTACAATAAAAGACGTTTAAATTAATTTTTACCACGGATCGGCGTTTTAACTATTTTTGACGTCGGGCCGGCGTTTCCCGGACCCATAACGTTTCAAGAAGGCTTCGACCTATGCAGCTTTCAAACGTTCTCATCGATTAACCTACCTATCCTAGCATTCCCTATTTCATTGAAATACACCCTATCTTTTATAAAAAGGCTAGGATCACTAAATTCTGACCACAGCTTTACGAAGGGTACATTTTCCTCAGCACAAATCTCTTAGTTCAGTATGCAAAAATATTGTTTTTGACGTAATCCTAAGACCCAAACCGTGCCTTGGGGTAATACCTAGAACCAAAGACCTATCTGACCTTGCCTTCAGGGACCTATTTAACCCCCTATATCTCTCCAAGAGGTCAGGCACTCTCGTATCGGGCTTATACGAGTCGTTGCCACCTACCATCGTCACCAACATCGAGTGACGGGAGGCAACATCAATCCTAACTACTTCGTCCCTAATTCTGTCAATCCTGGCCCCTGGTAGACAGACCTTCCTCCGCTTGGTTGGATTCCGTTCAACGAACTCTTTATCCATATGGCGTACTAAAGAGTCCCCAATTAAAATAGTTTCCCCCTCATTCACATCCCTATGCAACTGGGCGAAAGGGTTCGAAACCTCGATAGGGGGGGGAATTCCTATCACCTAACGTACGTGGCCTAGCTCCACGCTTAACTTCTCTAAATCCCTCCCCATCTACTAATCTCGGACCAACCTTAACCCCTTCCTCAACTCTGTCTAACCTTTCCGATAAGCTACCTATACTAGAAGCTAGGTTCCTCACCTCACCCTTCAAATTACTAACGTCTTCAACGTTAGTATAGGTTCGGCCTTCGTCAACTGTAACCCTACCCCTGCCCTCATCAAGTGTTGCAAGTCTTTCCGTCACTTCGTGTACACTATTATATCAATTATTTCTTCCCTTAAATCACAAAAGAAACAAACCGATCTCTCGGTAATCGCCATAGGACCGCCGTTGTAATCCTTAAAATCCGTATACCACCGATTAGCCCCACACCTAGCACACGACGCTTTCTGCGACGTCATCGCGCAAGTTAAAGTAGTTAACGTTTATAATCGTCACAAGTTTAAGTTAAATTAAGCCGGCAAGCTATAAAAACTTCTAAATCGCTAAAAACCACTAATATTCACTTACTTAACTATAACAATGTGAATATAAAAGCAATTATATAAAATTCAGAACTTTCCAAAAGTAAAGTTATCGGCAATATCCAAACGTAGAAACAATATCAGAGAGCCCAGGGAATGCTTCCGCTCAGTAAGGAGTCTGGCTGACGAATGGTTGATTTCAATGTTCGGTTGCTGGATAAACATTCAAAGGTGCCAAAATGAAAATCAAGAGGGCAAATGTAAAGAAAAGAGGGTAAGATTCAAGAATCCAGACGCATTTCGGAGACAGTCCATAGGACCCTAAGCTTAACTTGACCTAACCAACTTTGTCTAACCTAGCCTAATTTAACCTACATACCTACATAACCTACATATTACTAAGCTATTATGGATTCTGTCTCTGAACTATGTCTGGATTCTGGAAATTTGCCGAAAAGAGTTCTGACATAAATTCCAAAATTTTGAGATATTACATCAGTCGAAATAAGAGTACGACAGTTCGAGTTCAGTTGTCAATAACGTAATTATAAAATTGTGCACCAGTAATTTTGATTGAACTGTTTTCACATGAAATAAAATTTTAAACTTAATTCACACAGAGTTACCAATAATGTAGACCCCATTTCCTTTGAGATGACCGTCATGTTCGGGAAGAATTCCTTGCGCGGTGAGGTTTCCATTCTTGAAAATCTGCCACTCCTCCTTAAGGCTCAAGTACGTTATGCAATAATGTGTCCATATGCCAAGTGGCGTTAAAATGGTGGTCTTCGCCCATGTGGAATGGATGGATACTTTGTACCCCGTTTGTTGGTGATCTTGAACAGCAAAAGGAGAAATTATGCTTTCTATTTTTAACGAATTCTAATAAATTTAATGACCATTGCAACGAAGGAGATAGAAGGTATGCTTACCCATTCGTAGTTCATTATCTCTGTCATTGGAGACCGCGTAAGACATAAGAGTGGATTCCTCTCTGAAGCGGTGTTGGCGAATTCTGTAACAGACAGTGAAGTTCTGAAAGAAGGGGAATGGTGTCTGCAGGCGAGCAAAGCTTTCAGCCGAAGGAGTGCCCGACCTTTGCAAGAAAAGTGTTCGTACTGTTCAGGGAGAAGAAGAATTGAGTTTTTTAATAATAATTTCCTTTTTACTTAAATTATTTATATAGTTGGCTATACTTCGCAAAGCCTTAATTAAGTTGTTACTAATTTTACAGTAAAAGCAAAAACAAGCTTTGTGCGATTACAAAACAAGTTTTCTGGAATAATGGTTCTCAAAATATTAGAAAATTAAACTTAAGACTTTGCTGCATCATTCACTGACTGCCCATCATTTTCTGACGTAATCTAAAAAATGCTGGACAATGGACATAAGGCCTTACGAAGTGTAAGCCAACGATATCTTCCCAAGTTTATATAATTATTGTTAAAAGCTGCATACACTCTGGATTATTATAAATCCAATACAACGTAAATTAATGTCGGTAATTACCTTTGGTAACCTTTGGTTTGCTTCCGTCAGAATTGTTTATTCTCACGAAGGTCAAGCTTTGCACTCCACCTTAGACCTATAGTTTAACGTGGAATCCGAACCACGCCCCACCAGCAGCCCAGCGTTTTAACCACTAGGCTACCCAGGGTACCCATTCATCTACCAACCACTTTCTTTATTGTGTGGAAGGATGAACAGCTTGGTTTTGCTGCGCGCCGGACGCCGTCACAGGGTCTCAGTCCCGGGGCAGATGGATTCGTAGTCAGCAACGCTAACCACTACACCACCGAGGCGCAATATATATATATATATATATATATATATATATATATATCATTGACGTGCATTCAGGGTAAGTTAGGTAAGAGCCGCCTACCCTAATAAAAATCTTATTGAAGATATTAAAGACAGTACCGTATTTTTCAGAATAGTCAACAGTACATACCCACTAGCCAGTTATGAAGTTTATCATTAACTACTATAATTATATAATATATGTACAATTTGTACATATAGTGCGTGTGCTCGCACGCAATATCGCTTACCCTGTAGACGTACTCACCACACGCCACTGATATATATATATATATATATATATATATATATATATATATATATCAGTGGCGTGCAGTCAGGATAAGCGGTGCATGCAAAAAGTCAATATATTACTACAGTAATCGAAAACTAATAAAGTTATGATGCTTGTATAATATATATATATATATATATATATATATATATATATATATATATATATATATATATTTGCAGCTACCGCTTACCCTGTGAACAACCCACCGCACATCACTGATATATACAGTGCCCGCGAAAAGTATCCGATCACTCAGAAAATACAATATTTTCCCTTGATATTCAGAGACACGTAATTCACTTTCTATTTGTTCTAGCGACATCTGGTAACTTTGAGGTTGCTCGCTGATATGAGAGCTATCCAACGCATTCTCAAATTAGTGTTCTGGTAGCCTTCGTTGCGGGTGGCTGTGTCTCAAATTTGTCAGATTTCACTGTTTGTGTAAATTTCTTGATATTTTTTTTTTTTTTACAGAAAGTGGTGTAAATAAAATTTATATATAATGTGTGCTAAAAAACAACTTAAGAGTGATTGTCGAGGTGCTATTGTTGCTTTGCATGCATGTGGGAAATCACAGAGACAGATAGCTAAGGAATTAAACATATCCCAAAGTACCGTTAATTTATGGGTTTCACGGGCTAAGAACAATGGTGGCCTAACCACGCCAGTCCCTAAAAAACGATCTGGCAGACCGAGAAAAACAAATTCGCGAACAGACAAACTTATGAAACGTTTAGTATTGAAAAACCCAACAATAACTGCGAAAGAAATAAAATTTAATATGAATAATTTGTTATCTGGTGTTTCTGAACGAACTATCCAGGAGCGGCTCCAAAAAGAACTCGGATTACCATCTCGCCATGCTGCTAAGAAACCGTTCATTAATGAAAAAATGCGTAAAAAACGTGTCGCATTTTGTAAAAATACATTCATTGGACTGTTGATGACTGGAAGAAGGTTTTATTTAGCGATGAGTCGACATTTTTGACATTCAGAAGTTGTCCAAAAAAGGTTCGCCGGCCTATTGGCTCAAATAGGATGGACCCTAAATACACCCTAAAGACAATGAAACACCCTCCAAGTGTGATGGTTTGGGGTTGTTTCGGTTACTATGGGCGTGGAAACTTATATTTTCTTCCGAAGAACACAACTATGAATGGTGCACGGTATTTAGCAATGCTACAGGATAAACTTCCAATGGCAATGGCAATCCAAAGGACAAAAACATACATGCATGATGGTGCACCATGTCACAGGGCCAAAATAGTGACAAAATGGATTACTGACAATAAATTTGATATTTTGGATTGGCCTGGTAATAGTCCAGATCTCAATCCGATAGAAAATCTGTGGCTAATAATAAAAATAAGGTTGAATGCCACGACACTGGCTCAGTCGAAAAATTACAAGAGGCCATCAAAAAGGTATGGTGCAAGGAAATATCAGTGGAAGTTTGTCAAAACTTGATTAAATCCATGCCTAAACGTCTAGAACAAGTCATCCAAACCAAAGGACAGATGACAAAATACTAATATAAGGTTAGTATACATTTAAACATTGTTTTTTATGTAAAAAATACAAATTTCAAGGGTGATCGGATACTTTTCGCGGGCACTGTATATATATATATATATATATATATATATATATATATCTCTGTACAGGGGTCTTGTTCGCCCCTGTATGGAGTATACTTCTTATGTATGGGATGCCTCAACCCACACAGCCGTACTTGACCGGGTGGAATCAAAGGCTTTTCGTCTCATCAATTCCCCGCCTCTTACTAATTGTCTTCAATCTCTCTCTCTTCGCCGCAGTGTTGCCTCACTCTCTCTTTACTATCGCTATTATAACGGACATTGCTCTTCTGAACTCTCTAACTGCATGCCTCCTCCTTTATGGATAGCACGCAGCACCAGACTTTCTACAGTTTCTCATTTCTTTTCTGTTCAACTATCTAATGCAAGGGTTAATCGGTAGTTTCAATCTTTCATCAACTCAACCGATCAACTCTGGAACAATCTTCCTCAATCCATCTTTCCTACTGTCTATAACCTCCCATCTTTCAAACGCAGAGTGTCTAGGCATCTCGAAAACCCCGGACCTTGATTTTGGCTCTCTTCCTCTTCTATGAGTAGGGTGGACGCTCTTGCGGGCATTTTCCCTTCATCCCTCCTTCCTGCAAAAAAAAAAAGTTTTGTCTCGCTGCACCATTGCATAGTGTGGCAGATAATGTGTTTCCTGGCTCACCAGCTCACCTTGCATTCTTTCAGCGTAGCCATCCTTTACATAGCTTAGGATGGCCTCATTATATTCAGTTAACAACTCTTCACTTTTCCTTAACCTGCGCAATGAAGTGTCTAACCTTCTATTAGCTAGCTGAGCCTGAAAATTAGAGCTTGGGTTGCAAGAAACCTTCCAAAGGAGACCAAACTTCATAGTAACCATTTCTAAACAGAATACCATCTTTAAATTGCTCTAAAATCTCACCGTTCATTTCACTTGCCTCCTCTTCATGTCTGTCCCTTATGCCAATGGATTCAAGGTAACAAAAGGCCTTCAAATTCCTTTCCAAATCATGGCTGTTCGCCTCAGTCTTAACAAAAAGGCCTTACCCTTCATTTCACTGCAATTGGTACCATGTACCATTCAGCTTAACTTGTTTTCAATGGCTACAGGACCATGTGGTGTGCAGACAATGTTACCAGTGATAAAGTCTAAATAAGTCAGTTCCAATGAAAAGACTGATCTCTTCAGTTCCTTCAAACTTTATATATATATATATATATATATATATATATATATATATATATATATATATTATATATATATATATATAAAACTATTGACTTCTCCTTAGGGAAACGGAGCTTACAGATGAAAAGAAGAATCAACACAACGGCAAACATTTTCATTTATTTGTACATCAGACGTTTCGACAAATCTTTTGTCATCATCAGTGAGTTAAGTCTTAAAACCTTAAAACAAAATTGAAAAGTGAAAGTTACATCAATACAATATTAAAACCATTAAAATTAAAACCTTAAAGCAAAATGAAAATTGCATCAATACAAAATTAAAATCATTTAAATTTTATCACTATAAAAACTAAAATTAAATTAAATTTCATCACTATAAAAACTAAAATTAAATTACCTCAATAGGTAAATACACAATGTTTACATCCACCTCCATACTTGGCAAAGTCTAAGGGAATACTGGATGGTCAGAGGATTAGAAAGGATATGTCTGTGAAAAACGGTTGGTTAGTTTAAAAGAGTTGTAATTTGTAGGATGAGCTATTATTATTAAGGGAGGGTTTGTTTCTATAGATGTACAAAGATTCTAAAATTCGGAGTTCTGTACGGTTATTGGATCTAGTTAAAATTTCAAACTGAGTTTTGTGAAGGGGATGGTCGTTTTCATTACTATGGTTTCTAATTGCGGATTGTGGAGGGCTACTGAGGGGACGGTTGGTACGGACTGACAAGCCCAAATATTGAAAAAGGCGCACCTCCAGTTGGAGTTGAGTGCTGCCAATATACGCAGCCTTACAGCTGTCGCACGTGTATTTGTAAACAACATTGGGGCATACAGTTTTGGGGAATTCATCTTTGAACTTTAAAAAATTTGATAATTTAAGTGGGTTGACGAAGGCGAATCTAAAATTTATTTGGGGATAACTAGACTTGAGTAGTTTGGACAATTCACCTCGAATACGCAATGATAAATAACCATAAAAAGGTAATTTAATATATCTGGTTTCTTTTTGTACTGTAGTTATGGGGAGTTTAGTATCAAAAGTGTTATTTAAAAATTTCTTTAATTGGTTATCGAATAGATGAGAAGGGTAGTAATTGTTAATAAAGTACTGTTTTAAAAATTTAAATTCTTCGTTTACCGAAAAGTAATCCGAACAAATACGGTAACTTCTTGTTAATAATGTTACTATAGCACTAATCTTATATTTATAAAACATACAACTTAAATAATTGGTTCCCAAGCCATGGGAGACAATTTTGTCGGATACGTCTAAATTTAAAAGGGTAAAAGAGAATGTTCTGTCTAAATTACTAAAACTCGAAGATAAACTTAATAGGTGTTTGCGTAAATTAAAAAATAGTAATATTATTGCTGACAATACATACAATTTTTTATTTGCTTCTGGTTCCAATCCAGGAATTCTATATGGTTTACCTAAAGTCCATAAGCCAAATTTCCCACTAAGACCTATTCTTTCGGCATGTGGTACATTCAATTATAATTTAGCCAAATTCTTCGTTCCCTTGCTTTCAAAACTCACCTTTAATGATTATTCTATTAACAACTCGTTTGATTTTGCTAGAGAGATAAAAGAGATCAATCATACCGATTCTCTTACTATGGCCAGTTTTGATGTCTCGTCATTGTTTACTAATGTCCCGTTAAAAGAAACATTAAATATCATACTAAATAAGTTATTCACTACTGATAATACTCTTATTAATGGCCTCACTCAGACTCAATTTAAAAACCTTCTCGAAATAGTGTGTTTTGATAATCTTTTCTTATTTAATACCAACCTTTACAGCCAAATTGATGGGGTAGCTATGGGTTCCCCGTTAAGCCCAACACTAGCAAATGCATTTCTTTGCCATTACGAAGAAATTTGGTTGGAAAATTGTCCTAGTAGTTTTAAACCCATATATTACAGAAGATACGTGGATGACACTTTCTTAATATTTAACCATCCTTCACACGTAAAACTTTTTCTTGATTATCTTAATAAACGACATAGTAATATTAAGTACACGTGTGAAAACGAAACAAATAATAGTTTACCTTTCCTGGATGTTTTAGTTAAACGGGCCCATAATAAGTTCCATACTTCACTATTTCGGAAACAAACTTTTACTGGCTTGGGAACCAATTATTTAAGTTGTATGTTTTATAAATATAAGATTAGTGCTATAGTAACATTATTAACAAGAAGTTACCGTATTTGTTCGGATTACTTTTCGGTAAACGAAGAATTTAAATTTTTAAAACAGTACTTTATTAACAATTACTACCCTTCTCATCTATTCGATAACCAATTAAAGAAATTTTTAAATAACACTTTTGATACTAAACTCCCCATAACTACAGTACAAAAAGAAACCAGATATATTAAATTACCTTTTTATGGTTATTTATCATTGCGTATTCGAGGTGAATTGTCCAAACTACTCAAGTCTAGTTATCCCAAATAAATTTTAGATTCGCCTTCGTCAACCCACTTAAATTATCAAATTTTTAAAGTTCAAAGATGAATTCCCCAAAACTGTATGCCCCAATGTTGTTTACAAATACACGTGCGACAGCTGTAAGGCTGCGTATATTGGCAGCACTCAACTCCAACTGGAGGTGCGCCTTTCTCAATATTTGGGCTTGTCAGTCCGTACCAACCGTCCCCTCAGTAGCCCTCCACAATCCGCAATTAGAAACCATAGTAATGAAAACGACCATCCCCTTCACAAAACTCAGTTTGAAATTTTAACTAGATCCAATAACCGTACAGAACTCCGAATTTTAGAATCTTTGTACATCTATAGAAACAAACCCTCCCTTAATAATAATAGCTCATCATACAAATTACAACTCTTTTAAACTAACCAACCGTTTTTCACAGACATATCCTTTCTAATCCTCTGACCATCCAGTATTCCCTTAGACTTTGCCAAGTATGGAGGTGGATGTAAACATTGTGTATTTACCTATTGAGGTAATTTAATTTTAGTTTTTATAGTGATGAAATTTAATTTAATTTTAGTTTTTATAGTGATAAAATTTAAATGATTTTAATTTTGTATTGATGCAATTTTCATTTTGCTTTAAGGTTTTAATTTTAATGGTTTTAATATTGTATTGATGTAACTTTCACTTTTCAATTTTGTTTAAGGTTTTAAGACTTAACTCACTGATGATGACAAAAGATTTGTCGAAACGTCTGATGTACAAATAAATGAAAATGTTTGCCGTTGTGTTGATTCTTCTTTTCATATATATATATATATATATACAGGGCGTCCCAAAAAAATGTATACACACTTTAAAACTTATAAAGGCAGTGTTTATTAAAATACATTTCATTTTCAAAATGTAATAGAATCTACAGACATTATTTAATTGTTTTGTCAACGCCTGTTTTCAAACTGACGTCCGTTCTGGTCCAGGCACTGCTGATAACGCGAAGCAATGGAATCGCAAACATCACGAAACATTTCGTTTGGTATTGTGTGCATTCTCGTTCAATGGCTGCTCTCAATTCAGCGACTGTTGCAGGTTTTATAGCGTAGACTTCGTCTTTTAAGTATCCCCATAAAAAAAAGTCTAGTGGTGGGAGGTCTGGTGAACGCGGAGGGTATTCTACGAAACCCCTTCGTCCAATCCACATCCACATCGTGCCAAGTACCACTCGCAATACTCCACTCTTCGGTCCGGATCATCTTCATTAATAGCATGGACTAATCTTGGAATGTAACTTTTCCATTGACAGCGCTTCAAAATGCGTTGGACAGACGATTCTGAAATTCCTACCTCACGACTCGCTTGCCGCACAGATTTTCTTGGACTTTGGTGATACGTTTCCAGTACTCTTTCTTGCTTTGTGGGGCTTGTCGATGTCCGTAGTCTTCCGGAACGCTTCTTGTGGACATTCTGAACAGTTCCATCGGCTTCAAACTTATCTCTAATTCGAGTGATGGTAAGTCGCGTTGGTGGATCTGTTTGAAACTCCCTCCTAAACTGTCTTTGCACTTCAACTGCGTTTTCACACTTCCAGTAGCATTTTAGAATGAATTTCCTTTGTTCAAAGCTTAGTCTGACTGCCATTATTAATTCTAATGGGTTTAACTTGGAAAGAAAGAAACATCAATTGAGCTATCAGCTGTTAAAGTGTGTATACATTTTTTGGGACGCGCTGTATATATATATATATATACATATATATATATATATATATATATATATACAGTATATATATATATATATATACATTTTAACTGCAAACAACACACAGTATAATTAATGTAAAGAACGACGCTTGTGTAGAAGAGCGTTCCGCACAAGATGAGGAGGGAGAACGAACAAATGAAAAATGAGGTACCACCCGGGAATCGAACCCGGGATCATCCGATTGCCGGTCAGATATGCCCCCTCAGGGCATTGGTTTCTGCTCGTATGTAGGAGAATTACGACTTCTGATTGATCGAGGTCCATGGAGTAGTGGATAGCAAACAATTTGTCCTACGTACACTTTTACTCTGGACATGACACCCCCATTAAGAAGGCCGTATTTTCTTTAATGTTTCCCCGCGCTCTTAGGATCGCCAGTCCGGAATACATCGATGCCGAATTGGAAAAAATCAACGGTATTGGAAGTGATCTGTGCTACCCACCTGCATTTATGGAATCTTGTCTTAACAAGGCAAAACGAACCTTCTATCGTGTGAATAATAACACTCGCACTTTGTCAAAGAATATTTTAGTACTTCCATTTTTCCCGGGCTTTTTAGGCATTGCTAATGTACTTAAACTTTTGGATATTAATATACTATTTTCATATAACAATATTGTGAAAAATATCATAGTAAAAAATAGCACTACCAATAATTCAGGCATTATCTATAAAATTGATTGTAAACAATGTGATTTCTTTTACATTGGAAAGGATTTGCACACGCGTGTTAAACAGCATCAATATTCCGTTAGAACGGGACAGTCGTCCAGTGCCCTTTTTGTCCATTTGTCAGAGTTATCCCATTGTATTGATCGGAATAATGCTTCAGTTTTGTTTCCCTCTAGCAACATTGTTAATAGAAATATTCTTGAGTCTGCTATTACACTGGGTAACAAAATTTGAAAAAATTTCTGTTTATTGTGATTTTTCTGTTGTTTCTTAATGATTTCGGGGCGTTGATTCCAAAAATGATATTGGTTTTGCTCTATCATCAACCGTTTCAAAAATATAGGTTATCACACTTTTCATATGGCAAAGTATATAAAGAAGGCAAACATAAATATTTTCTGAAAATAAAAACACTATTGGAAATTAATGTTTATTGAGCCAAAATTGTTTGACAAGCCCAAAACGGTGCAAAGGATATAACATATATCATGAGAAGAACCGATAAGAGAATAACAAGCCTCGTTATGCAGTGTGCGT
>JAJOZX010001555.1:622500-650000 GCA_023014485.1 Bathynomus jamesi
AGATAAGATACAAAACAAAATAAAAGTGTTAGTTAAAACTAACCCTTCAAGATGACTGCATGGACTGTGGAACAGCTGCGTTTCATAACTGAGCAATATTATGAGTATGGAAGAAGTGTAGTTTCAGCTCAAAAATCTTTCAAGACATTTTCAGATGTCAAAATCACCTTCTAAGAAAGTAATCCGTCGGTGTGTCAGAAATTTTTCCCTAACTGGCAGCATTGGAAAAAGAAAACCAACTGGAAGAGTGCGCACAGCAAGGATAGACGAGATCATTAACAGAACTCATGAAATTGTACAGGATAATCCTAACATAAGCATCAGACGTGCTTCTCAGCTGTTAGGAGTTGGATATGGAACAACACACCGTATATTCAAGCAAAATTTAATGCTCTTTCCATATAAAATTCAAACAGTGCAACAACTAAACGATGGAGATTTCGCACGAAGACGACAATTCTGTCAATGGATCCAACAGAAGGTAAATGACACCACCAATTTTCTAGCCACTTTGATTATGTCAGACGAAGCCCATTTTCACTTGAATGGAACTGTAAACAAACAAAATTGTCGTTTCTGGGCAACAGAAAATCCATTGAATATTACCGAAGTCCCGTTGCATAGTCAGCGTGTAACTGTTTGGTGTGGTCTTACTGCATCTCAGATCATAGGGCCGTACTTTTTCGAGGATTCCACCGGAAACACGGTCACTGTAAATGGTGATCGCTACGAAAAAATGTTGACCGATTTCCTTATTCCTAAATTAAGAGATCTTTGTCTAGAAAACCACTGGTTCCAACAAGACGGAGCTACCTGCCATACCACGAGGAACTGCATGGCAGTTTTGCGTCAAACGTTTCCAGGCGAGTTAATCTCAAGATTTGGAGACGTTGAATGGCCCGCAAGGTCTCCGGATTTTTCTCCCTTAGATTATTATCTCTGGGATATTTAAAGAGTAGGGTCTACAGAAATAACCCAACGACCTTGCAAGAACTGAAGGCCGCCATCACAAATGAGATACAGGCCATACCACCGCACACTCTTGCAAAAGTGATGCAGAACTTACAAGCGAGAACACTGGAATGCTTGGCAACTAATGGAGCACATTTGAAAGGAGTCATTTTAAAAAAATAAATATTTCATAATAAACTTGTAACTCTACTCTTTCGAATGATATATAGTTTTTATGAAAGGAATTAAATATTAAGAATATTTGGCTTTTTTTTATGGGTCCCATTTATCTGGATCACCCAGTATATATATATAATTATTTATATATATATATAAAAATGAACAATGAATAATCAATATTCATTTTTTACTCGTGTCAGTCTACGAAATGGTACGAAACTTTATGCCTCTGTACCTGTTCGTTCAAAATCGCGCAAATACGTTTGCATGTATTATTTAAAAAAAAATTTTTTTTAGTGCGTTCACCCCTCACAAGATATTCATTAACGCTTAGGCAAGTGATCGAATTCCGCTAATCAGCATAAATCGAACATCTAAAAACGAAAAATCTCCTCTCGCTCTAATTTCAATTTATAACACATTATCATGCGTTATGTTAAATCATGTGTGTCATGTATATATGAATGGATACCGTATGTGCCCATGTACTTTGTATTATATTTCTAACATCTTAATTGTCTATTAATATGAAACACTGTAAAAGCAAAAAAAGCTAGAGTAACTGTTTAAATGTAATAATTTAATATAATGTAATGTACTTTAATGAACTGTAATTGGTGATAATGATTTATAATGCAATTAATGTACTTTAATAAAACTATAATCGGCGATAATAAGCGAATATGAATTAATTGGTAATCATTATCATAATTGTAATAAACCAAAATTACAATGTACTCAGTCATGTACTTAGATTGTACTTAATGTACTACTCCGAAATTATATCGCATTCAGAATGTATACTCGGCGAAAATACAATTAGTTTTTATTTTTATTTATTTTATTTTTATTTGGAATCTTTCAAACATCTGATCATGTGTTTAAAGGGGGGAACTTAACCTTCAACTGCATTCCCCCAACATTTAGACTTATATGATACATGTAATTGTAAAATTAACTTCACTTCATTACTTCACTCTTCTTTGGTCACTGCTACGAGACTCCCTTGTTAGCAGCCTCGCTGCGAGGAGGGGGCAGAGGCACCTTGCCTCCTTAATTTTTTTAGGTTCTGGCCTGAGCCATGGTCGAAAGAGGTCGAACCTCTACCCCTGTAAATTCAGAGCACTACCTGTACATTTTTTAAAGTAAATTACAGTAAGAGAAACATTTTATTTTCCCCTTCGAGTTGGGCTCTCTTCAGAAGAACTTCGTCAGTAAAGTCGAGAAGTTATTAAAGAAAAGTCGATAATTTTAGTATCAGAGTATTATCGAAAGAGAAGAATTAACAACTGTCGACCCTATAGCAAGAGAAAGAAATTTGAATATTATAGAAGAAACTATCGCGAGAAATATCCGTTGCTGCCTCCCAACCAGAACCCCCGTCGACTCCGAACCACCCCTGGGCCATAGACGGAGGGGTTAACATATATATATATATATATATATATATATATATATATATATATATATATATATATATACCATATGTCCCACAAAAAAGTACACCCAACTTTAGAGTGTACTAACTCCTCCAAAATTGAGATATTTTGGATCTGTTTGTTTGATTTAATATAGCAATTATTCTTTGTTAACGTTCAAATTTATTCATGTTTAAACGATTTAGTGTTTAAGCATCTGCTTTTAACTGAAGGGTACAGCAAAATGGGTTGTGCGGAATGATCATTTCTCCCAGCCAGATAGCTCCTCTTGCTTTAACCAATGTGCTACTTTTTACGTCGAAGGATATTGCAAATATTTTTTTTAAATAATTCGAACTTTTGTATCTAAGATACGAGTCATACATATAAATGAAGAATCTGAATTACTAAATTTATAAATAACTTTGAAACTCTTATCATGCAGTTTACACGAAGGCATCTCATGGTCACAACTTATCTGCAAACTAAAAGCTTAAAACAAGTTCAGAATACCTTCGAACTGCAATTTCCCGATAGAGCTTCTCCAACTAAACATACAATTTTGAAGAATGTTCGGAAATACAAAGAAGAAGGAACGGTCCTCAATTTGAACAAAGGACGTTCAGGCCATCCGAAGACGGCAAGAACAGACGAGAACATTCAGCATGTTCGGCATTTATTAGAGAGACATCCAAAAGTGTCCACCAGGCGAAATGGTACAGAACTCTCACGCATGTCATTTCATCGAATAGTTCGTGAGGATTTGAATTTGTACCCATGCAGAATGAAAATTCGACATCAACTCATTGAAGGAGATCTACCTCGCCGCCTAAGATTTGCCCAGTGGTTTCTTGAAAAACCAGAAAGATTCACGGAACAATTAGTGGTTGGAGATGAGGCGGCCTTTTTTATGAATGGTCTAGTGAACAGACAAATCTGCCGTCAGTATGCACCAAAAAATCATCCACCTGACAATCATATCTATGAAAAGAATAACTCTAGACAAAAACTGTCTCTCTGGGTAGGACTGTGCGGTAATGGAGCGGTAATTGGCCCGGTCTTTTACGATGGTAATCTAAATGGTGAAGCTTACCTAGAAATGATAGACCGAGAAATCCTTCCACAAATACGTATTACTTATGGAAACCGATTTAATCGTATTTGGTGGGTGCAAGACGGAGTTCCTGCTCACAGGAGAGTTATTGTGAAGGAACGCTTGCTGGAAGTCTTCCACCAAAGAGTAATTGCTACAGGCCATGACATTGAATGGCCTTCCAGAAGCCCTGACTTGACCCCGTGTGATTACTTTTTATGGGGTCATTTGAAAAATAGAGTATTTGCATCACAACCTATCAATTTAGATGATTTGAGGACTCGCATCACAGCTGAAATCAACTTGTTAAAAGACAATCCAGATCTTACCAAAAGAGTGATGGGGAAGATGAGAGCTCGACTCCAGATTTGTATCGATAGGAATGGCGGTCATGTTGAAAGAAAACGAAACTAAGCATAACTTTTGCAATAAGGAATAAAGAAAAATCTGCTTTGTATCTTATTAAAATTATGTTAAAGTATCTATTATTATGTATTTGTCTTTTCATTACATCGATAGCACACATTATTTTTTCATTGACCAATTTTGCGCAATCCATTTTGTTGTACCCTTCAGTTAAAAGCAGATGCTTAAACACTAAATCGTTTAAACATGAATAAATTTGAACGTTAACAAAGAATAATTTGCTATATTAAATCAAACAAACAGATCCAAAATATCTCAATTTTTGGAGGAGTTAGTACAATCTAAATTTGGGTGTACTTTTTGTGGGACATATGGTGTATATATATATATATATATATATACAATTATACATATATATAAAATTATTTATATATATATATAATTTTATATATATATATATATATCGTAAAGAACGACGCTTGTATAGGAGATATTCCGCGCAAGACGAGAAAGAGAAAACAACAAATGAAAAAATGAAGTACCACCTGGGAATCGAACCCGGGATCTTCCGATTGCCGGTCAGACGCGATAACCACTACACCATGGACTTCACTCTTCCAAATGCCGTAATTCCTCTACATACTCGCAGAAACCAATGCCCCAAGGGGGCACCTCCCGCATGCCGTAACATTATATACATTCAACTGCAAAGAACACGCAGTATAAATAACGTAAAGAACGACGCTTGTATAGGAGATATTCCGCGCAAGACGAGAAGAGAAAACAACAAATGAAAAAATGAAGTACCACCTGGGAATCGAACCCGGGATCTTCCGATTGCCGGTCAGACGCGATAACCACTACACCATGGACTTCACTCTTCCAAATGCCGTAATTCCTCTACATACTCGCAGAAACCAATGCCCCAAGGGGGCACCTCCCGCATGCCGTAACATTATATACATTCAACTGCAAAGAACACGCAGTAAAATAACGTAAAGAACGACGCTTGTATAGGAGATATTCCGCGCAAGACGAGAAAGAGAAAACAACAAATGAAAAAAATGAAGTACCACCTGGGAATCGAACCCGGGATCTTCCGATTGCCGGTCAGACGCGATAACCACTACACATGGACTTCACTCTCCAAATGCCGTAATTCCTCTACATACTCGCAGAAAACCAATGCCCCAAGGGTGCACCTCCCGCATGGTGGAAGAGTGAAGTCCATGGTGTAGTGGTTATCGCGTCTGACCGGCAATCGGAAGATCCCGGGTTCGATTCCCAGGTGGTACTTCATTTTTTCATTTGTTGTTTTCTCTCTTTCTCGTCTTGCGCGGAATATCTCCTATACAAGCGTCGTTCTTTACGTTATTTATACTGCGTGTTCTTTGCAGTTGAATGTATATAATGTTACGGCATGCGGGAGGTGCCCCCTTGGGGCATTGGTTTCTGCGAGTATGTAGAGGAATTACGGCATTTGGAAGAGTGAAGTCCATGGTGTAGTGGTTATCGCGTCTGACCGGCAATCGGAAGATCCCGGGTTCGATTCCCAGGTGGTACTTCATTTTTTCATTTGTTGTTTTCTCTTTCTCGTCTTGCGCGGAATATCTCCTATACAAGCGTCGTTCTTTACGTTATTTATACTGCGTGTTCTTTGCAGTTGAATGTATATAATGTTACGGCATGCGGGAGGTGCCCCCTTGGGGCATTGGTTTCTGCGAGTATGTAGAGGAATTACGGCATTTGGAAGAGTGAAGTCCATGGTGTAGTGGTTATCGCGTCTGACCGGCAATCGGAAGATCCGGGTTCGATTCCCAGGTGGTACTTCATTTTTTCATTTGTTGTTTTCTCTTTCTCGTCTTGCGCGGAATATCTCCTATACAAGCGTCGTTCTTTACGTTATTTATACTGCGTGTTCTTTGCAGTTGAATGTATATATATATATATATATTTATATATATATATCTATATAAAATTTTATATATATACATATATATATAAATATATAATTTATATAATATATATATATATATTATATATATATATATATATATATAATATATATATACAGGGTGTCCCATAAGTCAGGCATCATAGGAAAAATAATAAAAAAGGCAAAACAAAAGCTTTTATTTACAGAACGTGCTCAATATGTCCACCATTGTTTTCAATACACAAATTCAGACGTGATACCCAGTCAGCAAGCACACGGTGAATGATGTCAGGAGTAATGGTGTTACATGCCCCAATAATGCGCTGTCGCAAATGTTCAACACTCCTAATTTTCTCTGCGTATACCAGCCCTTTCAAGTGGCCCCGGAGATAAAAATCTAATGGCGTGAGATCCGGGCTTCTAGCTCGCCATTCAACAGGCCCTCGACGTCCTATCTAATGACCAGGGAATTGTTGGTACAGGTATTCTCTTACTTGGGTGCTGTAATGTGCAAGAACGCCGTCTTGCTGGAACCATGTTGGGAAATTTCCTTCTTCGTTCAAGACAATGGGAAATGCTTCTTCCTTCAGCATACGTAGGTAGGTGCCTCCAGTGACATGTTCATCGAAAAAGAGGGGGCCTTTGATGCGATCCTTCCAAATGCCACAGCATACCATCACCCGAGATGCACGTTGTTCCCTTGAAGCGGTATACCAGTGAGGGTTGTTTTGAGACCAGTAGCGAGTGTTCTCTCGATTTACCCCACCATTTCCATAAAAAACAGCCTCGTCACTGAAGAGAATGGTGGACGGGAAATTGGCATCCCGAGCATATGAATTATGGTTTGGAGAAATAGAAAAAATATGAATTTCTCCTATGATGCCGGACTTATGGACACCCTGTATATGTATATATATATATATATATATATATATATATATATATATATTAGGGTGATTCAAATATGGGGGTAAAAAAATTTTTTTATATTTTAATGTGTTCAACCCTTTAAATGGTTCATTTCAGCATAAACCGACTATCCTAAAATATTTTAGCAAATTTTTAATTTTAGGGGTTGCTACCAGCAATTAAAAATTTTACAGAACGACTCAAATTGTCAAATTTTTCCACACCACCCAGGGGGTACAGTACAAGGCGCATTGCTTTTTTTAATGTGGAAAGCTACCCCGTAGGTCCTACCATAACCACAAGCATGCATAATTAAACTAGCATGATATTTGAGACATTAGCTGTCCTTACTTCATCAATGTTTCTTTCTTTCTATCAGGGTAAACAGCCCTGTAGTTTTTCACTACTTGTAGCAAGAATGTTTTTTGATCTTCATCATGTGTTAGTATTTTATTATATTCATCCATTAATTTTACTCCTCTTTCCGCTATATCATTCACGACTTTCCACTGTTTGATAGATTTCTTAGCGGAGTTATACTCATCATTATGCCATTCTTTAGCATCTTTGAGTAAAAATTTTGAACTAAATTCTGTTATTGTAAAGAATCTTTGAGTATTTGATGACAAAATCTTCTAATTTCTTCGTTGGAATAAGTGCAGGATCTAGAAAAGCCCGTTTTGCAGGAAGAGTTTCTGTTGTATTTTGCAAGACCTTTACAATTTTGTTTTTCGTTTCAGTAGGCACTTCATCATCATAAAAGGCCAAGGCTACCAGTTCTGATAGGTACCAGAGGTGACCTAACAGTTTTTTAAAGCAACAAATGCAATTGTGTCATTTATTTGTTTGTAGACTACAAGATTCTGTAATAATTCCAGAGCAAGACGAGGAGCGCAAGATGGCACAGGAGCTGTAAACCATGCCTTTACATATAACCGAGTAGCAAATAGACAGATGTCTTTTAGTCCTTTTTTGTCTTTTACTGAAATTTTGAACTGAGATTTGAACATAAAAATTGTTAATGAATATGTAATTTTGGCCATCCACCTAGCCCGATGAAGTCCCGCTGGATGTTTAAATTTGATTCCACCTTTTGGTTCACCTCCCAAAAAAATAATTGTTAACTGCAATAGTTCTAGGTAATCGTCTCTTGGTTGGAATGTATCTAGTTGATTTGTTGCAAATATAATTATGTCATCTTTGATGTCATGAATATTTTCATCGATATCTGGATCTGATAATGCTGTCTCGTAGTCCTCCTTATTAGTGCTTGACCATTTTTCTCTGAACTTCTTGAAAAGGACTATATCTGGGCCAGAAGATGGTGATAAAGACTTTGAAACAACAGCTTCCAGCATAATTTCAAATATATGGTGTCGACATGCAAGCCACAATAAATCGTTGTCGAATTTTTGTTCTAGAAGAATAGCTGCACCATTTCTAGGACCAGTATTGGCTGCCGTTGTATTGAAACACATGCATTTTATTTGTTCGCAGATGTCCCATTCAAGCGATGTCTGATTGTTTGCATTAAAAAGAGACGCATTTCTGTCACTCAATTTTGCAACATCAAGACTTCCTAATAATTTATCATCAAACAATTTTCTACGTTTGCCAACCTTACTTTTCCATGTTGAAGGTTGTGCAGCACAGAAACCAGATTCATCACTTTTACTCTCTTCTGATTCTGATGATGTACTGGTGAGTATGACAGCCTCTTCATTCTTCTTTCTTTTGATCTCTTCTTCTGCTTTCCTCTTTCATAACGTTGTTGCTTTTCTGCTGCTCTTTGCTCTTTTTTAGCAACAGCCTTATCAATGGTACCCATTTTTCCATGACGTCCTTTCTCACGTTGCATTTTCAAGAATTTCTTATCATCTTCTATTTTTATAAGCTGCATAGCATTCTCATGAGCAATGTCAAAAAGGTTTTCCAGTTTATCTTTCCATTTTTCTTCTTTATTATTTAAATTTTGTGATCTTTTCAATTTGTTTGCTTTGTTTTTCTTAAGCAGCTGTCATTCCTTCAGTATTCCTTGAATTTTATCTACTACATGTATTCTTTGTTTTGCTGGTATTCCTGCTTTTTTCCAAACTGCTAGCACATCATCTGCAGTAGAGCAGCATGATTCTCTAATGTCTTGCTTTTTAATATTTCTGTAGTGCATGAAGAGGGCCATCATTTCCTTCTCTGATGGTAATACGGATGTTTTTAGTACTGCAGAGGGCTGCCCAATTAGCCATACTTCAGTTTCTTTTCTTGTAGAACTTCTCCCAAATGAGCAACTGGGTGATGGTGAGTTAGGCCTAGCTTCCATAATCGATTAATTGGTATCAAAATTACGAGTTCCAAGCAACAATTAAAAGCAAGCTAGTATATAAACCATTAATTAAAAATTCTGAAATATAAACAATTAAACATAAAATCATAAGTTGTAAAAACAAACAAATTGAAAAAGAGGGAAACTTTGACGCATGGTAGCACATAGTAAATTTTATTTAAAATTCACCAAATTTGGCATACACTACTTTTTTGTCATAGGGAACAAAAATACAGGTTGAACAATTAAAAAAAAAACTTTGATTTTTTTGAATCACCCTAAATTATATATATAATGTTATAATGTTATAATGTTCCAGACCAACAAAGACCCTAGGATCCACTCATGGCTGGTCTACCTAACTGTGTTCATAACTGTGTATTGTGCAATGTGCATGTCCTCCGTGGTAGCGGAGGGGACCCACAATTATATGTGGGTTCCGAACCACAAAGCCTCAACTTTACTACCTTAAACTACACCCAATCCATCAACATATGCATCTACTCGACTTTTAAACATGTTTACAGACGTTCTACTAATTACTTCTACCGGCAAATTATTCCACCTATTTGCTATTCTATGCGTGAAAAAGTTTTTGGCAACTGTTGTCTCGAACCTTCTACTTGTCAACTTACACCAGCAATCTCCAGTCCTATTAGATTGAGATACCTCGATAAAGCTATCTCTATCGACGTTATCGAACCCATTCAATATTTTGAAAACCTGGACTAGATCACCCCTCCGCCTTCTAGTCTCGAGTGTAGTCAATTTTAACTCCTTAAGCCTATCCTCGTACGACTTTGACCTAAGCGACAGAATCATGTTAGTTGTTCGTCTTTGAACTCTTTCGAGTTTGTGTATACCAGGGGGTGGGGAACCCTTGGCACGCGTGCCAAACGTGGCACGCCAACGGCTTTTTTCCGGCACGCGATTCCCCGGGCTCACCTTAAAAAAAATTAAATAAATAAATATCCAAATTCTTCGCTGAGTTTTATATTTTAACTTAATGTTTTCTGCTAAAAAATGGTAAAGATTAACTTCTGTTTAATATATTATGTAGGTAAAATAACATTTTATTTTCTCTGTAATTTTTATGTATTATTCATAAGGGATTAAGAATCAATAAAAGAATATCTTTAATTTTATTTTCTTTCATTGTGCTTTAGTCAAGTAAAACGATTATGAGATTGGGCACTGTAATGTATTGGGAAAACTTGAAAAAACTTATGGCTGATTGATCTGATATATAAAAAACAAAAAAAAATCAGAATTATTGTTTACTCTTTTGCTGATGTTAAAAATTGCGTTTTTAAATTGTGTGGCTGTATATGGCTATAATTACACTTAAAGGCTAATAAAAATATCCACGCTATCAACAGGGTAGAACGACCTTCAAGTAAAAATTCTGTCACTAAATTTTACATTTATTCAATCTTACATGACTTACAATAATCACTCTTACAATATTCTTTGATTTTACCGCTCCAGTGTAATTTTTGATTATTTGAAAAGGTTCTCCCAATACTTAAAAGGCACCAAATAATATGTTCCCCAAAATTTCGGTTGGCACGTGAGAAAATTTTGCATCAAAGATTTGACGATTTTGGCACGCTCACTTAAAAAGGTTGCCCACCCCTGGTCTATATCTTTTCGCATATGCGGATTCCAAAATTGGATCGCGTACTCCAAATGGGGTCCAACTAATGATTTATAAAGAGGAACTATAATATCGCGCGATTTGTACTCAAAATTCCGAGCTATTAAACCTAACACTTTGTTCGCTTTATTGACCGCTGCTGTACTTTGTTTCGCTACTTTTAAATCACCAGTGACTACAGTATATCTCCTAGATCTTTTTCCTGCTCTACGCTTGTTAACTCCTTCCCTGACATACTATACGCAAAATTACCGTTACGCGAACCTATATGTAAAATTTTGCACTTATCTACGTTAAATCTCATTTGCCACGTGACTGACCAATCAACGATTTAATTCAGATCTTCCTGCATTTTACCTCCATCTTTGTCATTAATCGCTCTACCACCCAGCTTCGTGTCATCCGCAAACTTTGAAACTGTACTGACTAGGCCGCCATCTAAATAGTTAATATATATAAGAAAAAGCAAAGGCCCAATACAGAACCCTGAGGAACGCCACTCGCTACATTAGCCCAACACGACTCCGCTCCATCAACGACCACCCTCTGTTTCCTACCTCGCAACCACTCTTCTATCCAATTTATTAGTACACCCCTGATTCCATGAGCTTTAGTTTTCTCAATGAGTCTTTTGTACGGTACGGTGTCAAAAGCTTTCTGAAAATCTAAATACACTACATCAACCGCCCGATGACTATCGTAAACGTCAACCACGCTTTGAAAAAATTCTAAAAGATTGGTTAAGCAAGATTTGTTTCGCCTAAAACCGTGCTGCGTATTTCTAACTAAGTTATGCAATTCTAAGTGTTCGACTATACGATCCCTAATTATTAATTCCAGTATCTTACCTACAACAGACGTTAAACTGATTGGCCTATAATTTCCCGCCGCACTTTTATCGCCTTTCTTAAATATAGGTGTTACGTTTGCTAACTTGAAATTATCTGGTACGCACCCCTCAGAAATAGACGCATTAAAAATCTTTGTTAGCGGCACAACAATGTTATCTTTTAATTCTTTTAGTTGTATGAGATATATGGAATCCGACCCCGGTGATTTACGCGTTTTCATTTTATCAATATAACGCATTACCGCCCCTTCATTAACCACAATATTATCCAAGATATTACCATTATCAAAAGGTATTATGTCTATGACCGTAGGGATATTCGTTACATCTTCTATAGTAAAAACTGACGTAAAGAATTCGTTTAGCAAGGCAGCCATTTCCTTGTTTTCAGAAACTACATCTCCGTTAACATTTTTCAACGGCCCCAAGACACTTTTTACTGGATTTCTATTGTTGACGTATTGAAAGAATCGCTTGGGGTTTTCTTTACCGTGACGAGCTATGGAGATTTCAAATTTGCGCTTGGACTTTTTTATTACACTTTTCGCTTCACGCATTAGAGATATGTAGTTGCTTCGTAACCACAAATTGTCTTTATCGCACTTATGTAGCCTATAAGCCCTATCTCTACTCTTTATAATGTCTCCTACTCTAGAAGTAAACCACAAGGGCTTGTTGTTTACTTTCGCACGCTTAATTTTGTACGGTACACATTCCTCATTTATAGTCCTAAATACTGTTTCAAACGATTCCCACATTAGTTTTGCGTTGGAGTTCCCCATTACGTTTTCCTATTTGACGTGTGACAATTTATTTCGAAATTTACAAAAGTCTGCGTGCTGGAAGTTAGGAATTGTAGTCGAGTTAGCTGGTTTCGAGTGACTTACTGAGAGGACAAACTCTACCATATTGTGATCGCTATATATATATATATATATATATATATATATATATATATATATATAAATAATTATATATATATATATATATATTATATATATATATATATATATATATATATATATATACTGTATATATGAAAATTATTTCACGAAAGTGACACGTGAAAAATATTTATGATGAATGAAACCACGAAGGGAAAAGAAACACAAAGTGGTGTTCAAGCTCTTTCGTCTAATGACATCCTCAGGAACACTGAAGTAAAAGGAGAGTTCAAGACAATATATAGGTTACAAAATATATATGCAGTATGTATATATATATATATATATATATATGATACACATAGACCGTGCATGGAACAAGGAACTCTTCTGGGATAATTAAATCTTGAAACGGACATGTTATGTGCCTTGAAAAGTGGACGCTCAATTCTGCCAGTTGAGGTTTAAGATTTGTTTTTTGGCTAAAAATATAATAGTTACCCCTTTTTCTTTGATGTATTCAATCTGACGTGAAGGCAGCGAGTCTTTTTCTTATATTGAGGTTCTAGATGTAGCAGGGCTAGGCTGCTTTAAACCCTAGATCCATTTCCCAAAGCTGGATCCTGTCTGCTTTGCAGATAGCTGGTGACAGAAGCTATATTTATGGGACCTCTTTGCGAGTGACCCGTTGCCCACGTCGGGCTAGCATCATGAAGAAGAAAAACTATAGTATTTGTCATTTACCATTACTTATTCGGACTATAGTGGATTTAATTATCCCAGAAGAGTTCCTTGTTCCATGCACGGTCTGTGTGTATCATAAAAAAACTCAGGGGACCATTCTGAGTTCATTCCCATATATATATATAGTAAGTATAGAAATAAAGAATGTGGAAGGAGCAAACACATTTGTACGGAAAACTAACAATTTTAGCACTTTGTTCGAAATTCAACAAATTCAAAAGGCTTGTTTATAACCATTTTTTTATAGTTATTGTCTGAATGATACATAGGTCACAAAAGAATAAAGAAATGAAAATAAATATAAATTGGAAGTGAAAATAAATAAAAAAAATTACAAACTGATGCCTAAATGATATGTAGGTCACAACCAAAATACATAAAGAAATAAACCCGCGGATAAAAACAAAAAATTGTAAGCGGAGCATTCAAATTCAAGTTCAATTGGAAGGTTTACAATCAATTTAATAGATGATGCCAAAATGATATATATGTCACAAAGAAATAAAATAAAGAAATAAACCTATAAAATAAATTGAAACCTAAATTGTAAGAGAAACCCACAAATTTATAAAGGAAAAAAAATTAACAAAGTTTTTATAGTTATTGTCTGAATCATACATAGGTCACAAAAGAATAAAAAAGGACAAATAAATATGAACTGGAAAACAAAATGATGCCTAAATGATATATAAAGAACTATAAGAATATATACGACATATATAGGATATATATATACGACATATATAAGCAATATATAAGGAATATTATATATATATATATATATATAATATATATATATATAATATATGTATATATATATATATAAGAGAAAAAATTACCAAAGGTTTTTATAGTTATTGTTTAAATGACACATAGGTCATAAAAGAATAAAGAAATAAAAATAAATATAAATTGGAAAAAATTACAACTGATGCCTCAATGATATATAAAAAAAATATATATAAGAAATACATACATGTACACATATACATATATATATATATATATATATATATATATATATATATATATATATATATATATATATATATATTACAGTGTATATATATATAATATATATATATATTATATATATATATATATATATATATATATATACATACATATATATTATAAGAAATACGCATACAACAATAAATTGAAAAATAAAATTGTAAGAAAAGCATACAATTTATAAGGAAAAAAGAGAAAAAAAAAAAATTTACCAAAGGTTTAGCAGCCTGCCCTTGTTTAAATCCATTCTGAAGGAATTCAGAGCAACGATATGCTTGACTTTCTCGCCCGAGAATTACATAAGTATAATCTGCCAATACCTGCACACATTGTTTTGGAACTTATTAAGCTTTGTATCAAGGATTGTAAATTCACTTTCAATGGCGAGCATTATCAACAAGTTTTTGGGATGGCCATGGGCAACCCTTTGTCGCCCTTCCTCTCCAATATTTATATGGACTTTTTTGAAATTACTTACATTCCGAGAATCCTGGGGGTTGGCATCACATGATTGCGGTACGTCAACGATATTTTGTGTATCTGGCCCATGAATCGTGACCTGGATGACTTCCTCCTGTAGTTAAATGATCAAGTCCCCTCCATTAAGTTTACTTTAGAAGTGGAACACGACAACTCAATCCCGTTTTTGGATGTGCGTGTATATAGGGAAAGCCCAGGTTTTAAGTTTAGTATCTATCGGAAAAAACAAACAATTTGTCCTACGTACGCTTTTACTCTGGACATGACATCCCTATTAAGAAGGCCACATTTTCCTCAATGTTTCTCCACGTTCTTAGGATCGCCAGTCCGAAATACATCGATGCCGAATTGGAAAATATCAACGGTATTGAAAGTGAGCTGTGTTACCCATCTGCGTTCATGGAATCTTGTCTTAATAAGGCTAAACGAATCTTCTATCGTGTGAATAATAACACTCGCACCTTGTCCAAGAATATTTTAGTACTTCCATTTTTCCCGGGCTTCTTAGGCATTGCTAATGTACTTAAACTTTTGGATATCAGTGTAGTTTTTTCATATAACAATATTGTGAAAAACATAATAGTAAAAAATAGCCCTACTAATAATTTAGGCATTATCTATAAAATTGGGTGTAAAAAACAGCATCAATATTCCACTAGAACGGGACAGTTGTCCAGCGCCCTTTTTGTCCATTTGTCAGAGTTATCCCATTGTATTGATTGGAATAATGCTTCAGTTTTGTTTCACTCTAGCAACATTGTTAATAGAAATATTATTGAGTCTGCTATAATTCAACTTACAAATAACTTTAACATGAGTAAAGGTCTGTTTCAACTCGATCCCGTTGCTCTGAATTCCTTCAGAATGGATTTAAACAAGAAGGGCAAGCTGCTAAACCTTTAAAAAAATTTTTTTTTGTTTTCTCTTTTTTGCCTTATAAATTTGTAGGCTTTTCTTACAATTTTATTTTTCAATTTATTGTTGTATGCGTATTTTATATATATATATATATATATATATATAATATATATATATGTGTGTGTGTGTGTATGTGTACATGTATGTATTTCTTGTATTTTTTTTTATATATATCACTGAGGCATCAGTTGTAATTTTTTCCAATTTATATTTATTTTTATTTCTTTATTCTTTTATGACCTATGTGTCATTTAGACAATAACTATAAAAACCTTTGGTAATTTTTTCCCTTATGTATATATATATTGCTTATATATGTCGTATATATATCGTATATATGTCGTATATATATTCTTATAGTTCTTTATATATCATTTAGGCATCATTTTGTTTTCCAGTTCATATTTATTTGTACTTTTTTATTCTTTTGTGACCTATGTATGATTCAGACAATAACTATAAAAACCTTTGGTAATTTTTTTCCCTTATAAATTTGTGGGTTTCTCTTACAATTTATGTTTCAATTTATTTTATAGGTTTATTTCTTTACTTTATTTCTTTGTGACATATATATCATTTTGGCATCATCTATTAAATTGATTGTAAACCTTCCAATTGAACTTGAATTTGTATGCTCCGTTTACAATTTTTTGTTTTTATCCGCGGGTTTATTTCTTTATGTATTTCGGTTGTGACCTATATCTCATTTAGGCATCAGTTTATAATTTTTTTTATCTATTTTCGCTTCCAATTTATATTTATTTTCATTTCTTTATTCTTTTGGGACCTATGTATCATTCAGACAATAACTATAAAAAATTGGTTGTAAACAAGCCATTTGAATTTATGTTGAATTTCGGGCAAAGTGCTAAAATTGTTAGTTTTCCGTACAAATGTGTTTGCTCCTCCCACAATTTTTATTTCTATACTTACTATATATATATATATACTGTATATATATTTTTGTAACCTATATATTGTCTTGAACTCTCCTTTTACTTCAGTGTTCCTGAGGATGTCATTAGACGAAAGCGCTTGAGCACCACTTTGTGTTTCTTTTCCCTTCGTGGTTTTATTCACAAAAATTTTTTGTGACAAGTGCAACACCTTTTTCGCATGTGAAAATCGTGAAAACTGCTAGTTACCCATAACTTTTGGACACTTGCTTTCCTAGGGTTTGAGCTATCATTTGACCCCTTACACTGTACTGCTTTTCAGGAAAAATAGAAAAATTTATTTTTGGAATAAACATATACACTGTAGGTAGGTAGGTAGGTAGACTAGACTAGATATTTTTATTTAGTAAATGATACATTAAAATCTTGTTTAGTTTTGAATGACGGCATAAAGTCACGGGATTTAAGTACTGCTCTAATGTAACCATCTCTTGAATCCTTTCTATACACTGCCCCAGGGCCGGATTTAGGAGTGGGCAAAGTGGGCAGCTGCCCACGGGCCTCCACATCTTGGGGGCCTCCACATATTGACAAGCCATTATCAAAATAGAAAAAACCCGAAACTAGAAAAACCCGATAGATGATCAACAAAAAAACACGCGCATCCAATACCACTGTAGTACATAAACTTTTACCAATTACTATTTGTTGTGTACTGATTATTATTTTGTTTTTATTACTCTTTTAGGCCTACTCTCACTATAATGGAATACCCGAGTAACCCGAGGCTTTCATTTTTTGCAGAAATGAGTGGAATGGACAGACACAAGAGTGCACGATGTTTTGAAAGTGTATGTATGTTAATTATATTATGAATCTTATGGATGACTTCAATTATGTCTTCCCCTAAGGTAGGGGGGCCTCCACATGGAGGCTGCCCAGGGCCTCCACACGTCTAAATCCGGCTCTGCACTGCCCCAGACGCTTCAGTTACCATCCTAACACAGCGTTCTACACCTTGGGAGTGACAGGGTATCCGGACAACAAGGGGCTCTTCAGTGATCTTATCGAGTTGTTCGACAGAGAACTGCTTCGTGAGTGGTGGTTCCATTGTGCACTCCTCCACTGATGGAAGTAAATCTTTCAAATTCTGAGCACTTTGTTTGCTCTTTGGTGGCCGAAATTCTCTGACTTGCTGTTGAGCAGGTTTGGGAGCTCTTCGAATGGTCTTCATTACATCGATGGCCAATTTCCGGTTTGCTTGATCTGCATCTGCAAGCATTGACAGTAGAACATTGTCAGGGTGAGCCCAATATGCATTTCTTTGGATCACAGGCCATGTGACAGTCTTGCTAACTGGTGGCAGTAATCGTAGCAGCTTGATTTGCTCCAGGAAATGTTTTGGGCCATCTGTGCACCTTGGATGGCACTTGATGCTAAACCACATGGGTCCATAGTGGCATACGACAAACTGTGTAAGTGAATACAGTTCATCACTTGGCTGCGCCATCGCTACATATAGCCGACAAATTCTGCTGGCAGTTGTAACCCATCTTGCATGGGAGATTGGTCCAGGCTTCTCTCGTAGAAGATCTTCATTAATGACACCAGTCCTTATCGCTTTCATCATTCTGTAGAGGTAGGCTTGGTCACGACTCAATTCAGTAAGGTCAACATCCGGGAGAGTGTGGCCATCAGCAATACATTGAATTCCTCTAGAGGAAAGTGGCAGACTTTCACATGTGGCCAAAGCTTTGCCAATTGGTCCTTTCCATTGAGTTGCAGATTCTGTTGGGCCGATGAGTTCCTTGCACAAGTGGCACAGTGGGAGTTCATTTAAATGCAGACTACAGATGAACCAGTGCAAAGGGCGACCCAGGCGGCACTCTAGCAGGTGTATTGCTCCACTTCTGTGCCCTGTGTTTGTGGCTGTGCTGTCGGCTCCCACTGCAATTATCTTGTCTGCAATACCCATTTCTTCAATCGCATTTTGAAGTCCATCCGCAATGACAGTGCCAGTTCCTCGTTCCAGTGTCAGATAGCTTAGATAGAAGGTTCCAGGCTCTCCGACCAGCACATAGTGGTCCTCAACTTTCTTTGTGCTGTACCATTTGTTCCCCTATTTCTCTTTGACAAGTGTCATGTCTTTCCGCCCATCAAAAAAAAGCAGTAACTTCCACATCGTGGTAAGTTACTGTTTCCTTCAGATCCCTCCGTACCTTCTGCCATGCTCTCCATACTTTGTGGTGGTCAATTACATTTATCTGATCATCAGAACTAATGATGCCATTGTCAACCAATGTTGCAGTGCTGATAGCTGCAGCAGCCCTGTTCGATACACCATACCGGCCAGCTTCCAAAGCAACAGTGGGAATCGGTGTGATGTTCCTGTCCTCCTGCGCACTATCACCCATCCACTCATCACCAACACTTTCACCACTGGAGTCTGCTTCTGCTTGAGCTGATTCGACCACATCTGCAGAGGATGCTACCTCTTGCCGTTCGGTTTTTCTTCTATTCTCTTCTTCTTGTCTTTCTTGCATCCGATCCTCTCTTGACTTCCTTCTCTCCATCATCTGAGTCACATCCGTATCCACCCGCCTGATCTGCATGATCCGCGTGGTTCTCTGGTCGATCAGAAAGGCATGCTCTCGTCGTGGAACTTTCATTTCTTTTTCACAGTGGCATGCAGACAGATCATTGCATTGGCAGACAGCTATGTCAAACAATTGATTCAGGCTTTCCTCGCACTTCTTGGTTTTTGTGGCCTGCTTGCTTTGCTTCGATGCTTGTGAGCCTTTTTCAATCAATCGGAGCAGCTTGGTCTTCACATTCTTGATTGGCTGTGATGGAATGTTAGCACGATTCCAAAGGTCAATGAGTGTTTGGCATACCTCCGGAAGAATCTCCCTGTTGCTGGTGTACTTGTTCTCCTTCAAGAAGAGGAAATGCCTTGCAACTTGTATACGGGTTGGAAGTTCAGACAGAGGAAGCTCTGATAGTGGAGAACCAAAGACAATGTGGCTGGCAGATCCCCGTGTTCTTTGCGTGCTCATTGTACCAGCAAAACTCAACAAGTATCACACAGGAACACTGAAACAAAAACACAAACGTATAAATAAAATATATATGATTATGAGTGTGTGTATATATATATATATATATATATATATATTATATATATATTATATATATAATATATATATATTATATATATAAGGCTTGGTTTATTGGTAAACAATACGTTTACCAATATATATATAAAAATATACTGCACACACACATATGTATTATGTATATAAATATCCATAGGTATATATATACCCTAAGACATATAACACACTTATAAACAATGTAAAACACAACAAAACAAAGAAATATGTATAATGTATATATCACAAACGCACCCTTCGTTAGTACCTTGGGGTTTTTGAACACCCCATCCACAGAAAAACACTTGTTTCTCTCAAGCGAGCTAGCGTAGAACTAAGAAATTCCAGGGGTGACTCACTGAGAATAATTAGAAAGCTGCCAGAAGTACCATGTCAGTCAGTGTTGCCAACTGTAATTAACAAGAATTTTGTATTTTTTACATGCGAAAAAGGTGTTCTGCTTGTTGCAGAAAATTTTTTATTTCTTTTCTGAAATCAGCAAGGTTGATTGTACAAAAACTGAAATGTGCCTCCAGATCGCTCATGACGCTACACGCTAATATATACACAATTATATATTTATATATATACATATCTGACCGGCAATCGGAAGATCCCGGGTTCGATTTCCGGGTGGTTACCTCATTTTTCATTTGTTCGTTCTCCCTCCTCATCTTGTGCGGAACGTTCTTCCATACAAGCGTCGTTCTTTACATTAATTATACTGTGTTGTTTGCAGTTAAAATGTATATATGTGCGGCATGCGGGAGGTGCACCCTCAGGGCATTGGTTTCTGCTCGTATGTAGGAGAATTACGACTTCTGATTAATCGAGGCCCATGGTGTAGCGGTTAGCATATCTGACCGGCAATCGGAAGATCCCGGGTTCGATTCCCGGGTGGTTACCTCATTTTTCATTTGTTCGTTCTCCCTCCTCATCTTGTACGGAACGTTCTTCCATACAAGCGTCGTTCTTTACATTAATATATATATATATATATATATATATATATATACACACAATTTTATATATATATATCATTATTTATATATATACATATAAAATTATAAATCTATATATACATATATATATATATATATATATATATATACATATACAATTTTATATATATATATATAAGCAAACAACCACAGGGAAAAGGAAACACAAAGTCCGAGCGCTTTCGTGATATATTTTGTGAATATATCACGAAAGCGCTCGGACTTTGTGTTTCCTTTTCCCTGTGGTTGTTTGCTTATTAATAAGGTCACGTGTTATTTTGTGATTTTAGTGCATATATATATATAATTATTTATATATACTGTATATGTATATATACACCTTACTTTATGAACGTTATGTTGTTTCGTGCGTTGGTCTCTCTTCACATGGAGGTCAAGCTGGTGGCCCCGCCTCTAGGTCTGGCTTGGTGGGGGAGCGAGTTGCTTTCTTGCGCTCTCCACCGTACATAGCCAGGCACGCCCGGCTCATCTGGTACCGTCCTGAGCCAGGCATCCAGTCTTCTCTTGAATACTTCAACTTTGACCCCCGTTATGTTTCTGAGGTCCTTTGGAAGCTGGTTGTAAAGTCTTGGCCCCCTGACAACCAAGCTATTTTCCTTCAGAGTTGAGGAGGTCCCTTGTCGGGCCTTTAATTTGGGAACACTACACATTCTGCCTTTCCTATTTTCCAGTGTTGTTTGAATGGTAATTGGGTTTAGTTTTAGGTTTGGTACCAGTTTTTCGATCATTTTCCATATGTAGATTATGGTGTACCTCTCTCTTCTTCTTTCCAGGGAGTACAGATTTAGTTTACGTAGTCTTTCCCAGTAGTTGAGTTCTTTGCAGCCATCAATCTTGGCTGTGAAATGCCTTTGCGTTTCTTCTAGTTTATTAGTTTCTTCCTTTTTATATGAGGACGTCAAAACTGAGCAGTATTCAAGTTTTGGTATAATCAGTGTTTTTAGCAGGGGAATCATTACTGTCCTGTCCCTTCTCTTAAACGTTCTTAGTACCTGTCCGGCGACTGTTTTTGCTTTATTTATCGCTATCTGATTTTGTGTTTCGAATTTCGCATCATCTGTCATTATTATCCCGAGATCGATCGCTTTCGTGCTTCTCTGAATTTCCTGTCTATCTGAAGCATAATATGCAGTCTAAGTTCTTCTTTTCTACCATATCTCAGGAGCTGAAATTTCTCGGTGTTAAATAACATGTTGTTGTCTTCTGACCATTTGTATATTTTGTTTGTGTCCCTCTGCAAGGCCTCCACGTCATGTACAATGTACAGGACTGATTTTTCTGCTGATCTTTGTATCGTCTACAGGGGATGTTACTATACTGTTGCTGTTTACTCCGCTGTCTATGTCTGTTAGCATGATAATGAACAGGAGTGGGGCCAGTACTGCCTTGTGGTACTGAGCTGCGTACTTCCGATTCTGATGATGATATACCTTGAATTTTGACGACATGCAGACGTTCTCTGAGGAAGTTGTAGATCCACTTTCCCACTTTGCCTGTTATTCCCATATATTTAATTTTATGTGCTATTATACCATGGTCACATTTGTTGAAAGCTTTAGCAAAATCTGTGTATATAACATCGTAGTTGTCATTGCCTTCCAATGCATCTAGAATATTGTTGTAGTGTTCTATTAGTTGTGATAGGCATGACCTACCTGATCGGAATCCATGCTGATTTTCGTTGAATCTTTCCCGTGTCTCGAGGAAGTCATAAATTTTCTCTCTAACTATTCTTTCAAATACTTTGGTGAGGTGGGACGTCAATGACACTGGTCTATAGTTCTTTGCTTGAGATCTGTCCCCTCCTTTATATATAGGGACAATGTTTGCTCTTTTCAAGATGCTCGGTATTTCCCCAGTGTCTAGAGATCTTCTCCATATCCAGTATAAAGGTGTAGCTATTTCATTTTTACAGTTTTTAATCAATAATGCGTTCCATTTGTCCGGACCTGCAGCTGAATGTGGTTTCATTTGTCCTATAGCTCTCGCTACATCTTCTGGTGTAAATTCAAAGTCTGTTATATACTGTCCTTGCAATTCCTCTTCAAAGAATGCATTTATGTTAGGTATCGCTTTGTCACTTTTTGGGGTACTGAAAACTGATTCATATTGAGCTCTCAATGTATCAGATATTTCTTTTGGATCGTCAGTTAGTTCATTATTTCTCGTCCTTAAGGGCCCAATAGCAGCGCGTGTTTTTGTTTCCTTTTCCTTTATATATATATATATATATATATATATATATGATAAATAAAACCACGAAGGAAAGGAAACACAGAATGGTGCTCAAGCGCTTTCGTCTAATGACATCCTCAGGAACACTGAAGTACATAAAGAGTTACAGCCTATATATAGGTTACAGAAAAAAAAAATATATATACATATATATATACAATAAACGGAGAAACAAAATTAAAGGATTGTGGGAGGGGCACACAAATTTATAAGGAAAAACTATCGATTTTTAGCACAAGATTAAATGAATTGTTTCCAACCAATGTTATAGATAAAAAAATATATATACAAATTTATACTGGAAATCTGCACGGGTTTTAGCACTCTGCCCTTTTTTGTATATAAAAATTGAAAAATAAAAGTTATTAGGGTAGCATACGAGTTTACCAAAGATTTAGCGTTCTACCCTTCTTATCTAAATCTGTTCTGAAGAAATTCAAAACAACAGGATCGAGTTGAAAAAGACCTTTGCTTATGGTGAAGTTATTTGTAAGTTTGATAATGGCAGACTCAAGAATATTTCTATTAACAATGTTGCTAGAGTGAAATAAAACTGAAGCATTATTCCAGTCAATACAGTGGGATAACTCTGACAAATGGACAAAAAGGGCATTGGACGACTGTCCTGTTCTAACGGAATATTGATGCTGTTTTATACGTGTGTGCAAATCCTTTCCCGTCTGACCTATGTAAAAGGAATCACATTGTTTACAACCAATTTTATAGATAATGCCTGAATTATTGGTAGGGTTATTTTTTACTAAGATATTTTTCACAATAATGTTATATGAAAATACTACATTAATATCCAAAAGTTTAAGTACATTAGCAATGCCTAAAAAGCCCGGGAAAAATGGAAGTACTAAAATATTTTTTGACAAAGTACGAGTGTTATTATTGACACGATAGAAAGTTCGTTTTGCCTTGTTGAGACAAGATTCCATAAATGCAGATGGATAACACAGATCACTTCCAATACCGTTGATTTTTTCTAATTCGGCATCGATGTATTCCGGACTGGCGATCCTAAGGGCGCGGAGAAACATTGGAGAAAAAATGACCTTCTTAGTGGGGGTGTCATGTCCCGAGTAAAAGTGTACGTAGGACAAATTGTTTGTTTTTTTCCGATAGATACTAAACTTAAAACCTGGGCTTTCCCTATGTACACGCACATCCAAAAACGGATTGAGTTGTCTTGTTCCACTTCTAAAGTAAACTTAATGGAGGGGACTTCATCATTTAACTGAAGGAGGAAGTTATCCAGGTTACGATTCATGGGCCAGATACACAAAATATCGTCGACGTACTGCAACCAAGGGATGCCAACCCCCAGGATTCTCGGAATGTAAGTAATTTCGAAAAACTCCATTTTTCCAGGGCTTTTTAGGCATTGCTAATGTACTTAAACTTTTGGATATTAATGTAGTATTTTCATATAACAATATTGTGAAAAATATCATAATAAAAAATAGCCCTACCAATAATTCAGGCATTATCTATAAAATTGGTTGTAAACAATGTGATTCCTTTTACATAGGTCAGACGGGAAAGGATTTGCACACACGTATAAAACAGCATCAATATTCCGTTAGAACAGGACAGTTGTCCAGTGCCCTTTTTGTCCATTTGTCAGAGTTATCCCACTGTATTGATTGGAATAATGCTTCAGTTTTATTTCACTCAAGCAACATTGTTAATAGAAATATTCTTGAGTCTGCCATTATCCAAAATACAAATAACTTCAACATAAGCAAAGGTCTTTTTCAACTCGATCCTCTTGTCTTGAATTCCTTCAGAACAGATTTAGATAAGAAGGGTAGAACGCTAAATCTTTGGTAAACTCGTATGCCACCCTAATAACTTTTATTTTTCAATTTTTATATACAAAAAGGGGCAGACTGCTAAAACCCAGGCAGATTTCCAGTATAAATTTGTATATATTTTTTTTATCTATAACATTGGTTGGAAACAATTCATTTAATCTTGTGCTAAAAATCGATAATTTTTCAATTTTTATATACAAAAAGAGCAGAGTGCTAAAACCCGGGCAGATTTACAGTATAAATTTGTATATTTTTTTTATCTATAACATTGGTTGGAAATAATTCATTTAATCTTGTGCTAAAAATCGATAGTTTTTCCTTATAAATTTGTGTGCCCCTCCCACAATCCTTTAATTTGTTTCTCCGTTTATTGTATATATATATATATATATATATATATATATATATTTTTTTTTTTTTTTTTTTTTTTTTTTTTCTGTAACCTATATATGACGCGTTCGGTGGAGAAGGGGCGAACGCAACATTTTCGAATTATGCCACAAAATGCAGTTAAAGTTTGTAAACTTTAAACCTTTGTATTTTTCCGATTTATTGAAATGTTGTATGAATTTGAACACATATTTGAGTAAAATATTGTTGTGTAATATGTCGATATAATAAAACGCCAAGAAATTTTACAATATTATTTAGTGATAGCTTCTGATGTTAACTGGTGTAATCCATTATTTGGTCCTCTTCGTCGAATGTTTGTATTACCTGCTTCAACTGTTTCGGTTTCTTCCAGTTCCTTTAACAATCTTGTATAATAGTTCACTGCAGTTGCAGGCATTAGGTCTGATAATTCTTTGAGATCTTTTATTTTTTCCTTAGTTATTGGCAGCAATTGGGAATACTTTGGTTGCAGTGTCTGCTGGGCTAGATTGAATAAACTGACACTGTAGGATTTTTTCCCTTTCTGCAGTCTGACGGGATGGCTATTATCTGGGGTTGTGCGGTATGCAGTAGATATTACGTAGCCTTCTTTGTGTTGAAAGTCAAATATTAACTTTCTTGCATCTGTAAATTTAGTAGTTGTTGATCTCCTAATGACAATGCACGTTTTTAGGACGTCAAAATCGAGAAAATCAGCCTGTTTCATTTCTACAACTAGGAAGCTCTGCGGAACGGCTGTAGTTATGGCCGTAACATAATCTTTTTTGGTGTAAATAATATTGCTGTAATTAATTTTTATATTTTGTTCAATTTGGCCAAATTGAGCATCACAGGGCATTGTCGAGTGACCAGAAAGTAGATAGATGTGTTCAATGTGAAGCAATGATGCGGAGTGAATTTCTCTGAGATACATTAAAACTAAATTAATATTTTTGATCTGCCCAGCGCAGTTATCTGAAAATACATACAACTGCTTAATAACTTCACTATTGCAATTATTTCTAATCCAGTGATAAATGCAACTTGCAACTTCAATACTCCCCCTTTTTGCAGTTACTTCATCCCATACGTACATGGTAGGTTGGTTGCTCTTAATGTTGGAGATACTCAGGTTGTATGTCCATAACTTACGTTTATAATAGGCTATACCAGAGCTCAATCTTGGAGTTGGCAGTGTTTGTTGCAAGTCTACACAGATTGCTTGCACACTAGGGTCAACATTTGATTTGAATGAGTTCATCAACTTTCTAGCTTCGCTGGCTATACTCTTGTGAAATTCCAAGCTTTGCTTAGTAGAATTCTTCAATTCCTCATCACGTGCATTTTCAATAGCAACTTTAAATTTGTCACAGGTCGTGCAGGTATCAGACTTTGGTGGACAAAAATGTATATTGTATTGAGACGTGAAAATTCTCCTGTAGTAATCAATGCTTACAATCTTTTCTTCGGGATAATTACTAAACATCCAAACATTATAGGCACTATACAAACTCTTCACTGAATTACTAGGACCTGAAGCTAAGAATACTCTATTAGGAGAATGGGCTCGTGAGTAATGACTCGTAAAAGTAGGTAACATTTCAATGTGTTCCTTTACTCTTTCAAGCCTCACTTCATCAATTCTATTTGTTGGTATATTCTTTCCTCTTAAATCCTTCTCAAGAACACCTAGTTCACTTTGTTTTCTTACAGCATTCCGTACGCGTTTTTCTGTGAGACCATGAATATTAAGAAATGCTTTTCTACAGATTTGATGCACCACACCGTCAGACATTACTGTATACTTAAAAGTAATGTTTCTTCGACTTACATCTTGTTTGGTGTATCTTCGTTTAACAGTACCTCTAGAAACAAATCGCTGTATGTAGCCATTCTGTTCATCAAAACAATCAATCTGCCAAAAAGCATCAAATATTTTTGAAACTCCTTGCAAATTCCCAACTTTAGCGAAACACAAATCTTTGCAAGTACAGGGTGGTCCTATAACACGTTTACTAACAATTTTGTTCGTATAACAGCTTTTATACACCTGTCCAGAATTTCTTACACTTCATTTTCTGTCTTTTCCAATTTTGTATGTTCTTAGTTCTCTTTCGGCCAACCATAGTAGAAGGGCAATTTTCAAATCCATTTTGAACCATTACAGATTCATTTTCAGACATAATACAAATGAAACTTCACAACAAATTCGCTGACACAACAAACATCGCACACCGAACAAACTATAGATAATGAGGTGGCTATTCGTCTCTACACCAC
>JAJOZX010001555.1:655000-685000 GCA_023014485.1 Bathynomus jamesi
AATGGTGCGTACCAGATAATTTCAAGTTAGCAAATGTAACACCTATCTTTAAGAAAGGCGATAAAGGTGCGGCGGGAAATTACAGGCCAATCAGTTTAACGTCTGTTGTACGAAAGCTACTGGAATCAATAATTAGGGATCGTATAGTCGAACACTTAGGATTGCATAACTTGGTTAGAAATAAGCAGCACGGTTTTAAGCGAAACAAATCTTGCTTAACTAATCTTTTAGAATTTTTTCAAAGCGTAGTTGAAGTTTACGATAGTCATCGGGCGGTTGATGTAGTGTATTTAGATTTTCAAAAAGCGTTTGACACCGTACCGCACAAAAGACTCATTGGAAAAACTAAGGCTCATGGAATCAGGGTTGTAGTAATAAATTGGATAGAAGAGTGGTTGCGAGGTAGGAAACAGAGGGTGGTCATTGATGGAGCGGAGTCGTGTTGAGCTAATGTAGCGAGCGCCGTTCCTCGGAGTTCTGTATTGAGCCCCTTGCTTTTTCTTATATATATTAACGATTTAGATGTCGGCCTAGTCAGTACAGTTTCAAAGTTTGCGGATGACACGAAATTGGGTGGTAGGGCGATTAATGACGAAGATAGAGGTAAAATCCAGGAAGATCTGAATAAAATCGTTGATTGGTCAGTCACGTGGCAAATGAGATTTAACGTTGATAAGTGCAAAATTTACATATAATTTCGCGTAACGGTAATTTTGCGTATAGTATGTCAGAGAAGGAGTTAGCAAACGTAAAGCAGGAAAACGATTTACGAATTATAGTCACTGGTGATTTAAAAGTAGCGAAACAAAGTACAGCAGCGGTCAACAAAGCGAACAAAGTGTTCGATTTTATAGCTCGGAATTTTGAGTACAAATCGCGCGATATTATTGTTACTTTTTATAAATCATTAAACCCAATTTGGAGTACGCGATCCAATTTTGGAATCTGCATATGCGAAAAGATATAGACAAAATCGAAAGAGTTCAAAGACGAGCAACTAAGATGATTCTGTTGCTTAGGTCGAAGTTGTACGAGGATAGGGTTAAGGAGTTAAAATTGACTACACTCGAGACTAGGAGGCTAAGGGGTGATCCAATCCAGGTTTTCAAAATTATGAATGGGTTCGATAACGTAGATCGAGATAGCTTTTTCGAAATATCTCAATATAATAGGACTAGAAATAACGGGTGTAAGTTGACAAGTACAAGGTTCGTGACAGAGGTTGCCAAAAACGTTTTTACGCATAGAATAGTAAATAGCTGGAATAGTTTGCCGGTAGAAGTAATTAGTGGAACGTCTATAAACATGTTTAAAAATCGATTAGACGCATATGTTGATAGATTTCGTATAGTTTAAGGAAGTAAAATTAAGGCTTCGTGGTTCGGAAATCACGTAAAATTGTCCGCTCCGCCACCACGGAGGACATTCACAATACACAATTGCGTACGCAGTTTGGTAGACCAGCCATGAGTGAATCCTAGGGTCTTTGTTGGTCTGAAACATTATAACATAACATTATATACATATCAAAGAAAAAACGAAAAAACGAACATCAAAGAAGAGTGGAAATTTTTTAGACGCAGCCAACACATTTCAGCTGTTAAATACTCTCAAGCAATTACAAAACCAGCTGACAAATATAAATATAGAAATCCGAGAGCCGGACAGAAGGTACGACCAAAGGCACTTCATGCGTCATCGGGACAACAGGTACCGACAAAGATAAAGAGAGGTAAATTCTCGGAGGACCACAAGGCAACGAAACCGGCACCCCCATTGGAAAACGAATCGGAACCACCTGTATGCGAAAAAGAAAGAGAAAAAATAAAAATAATCCTAGCCAACATACAGGGCCTCAAATCAAACCACTCCACAAACAGTTTTATACCTGAAAGGACTCATGCAAGAAGCCGGAGCAGACTTTACATGCCTCACGGAAACTCATCTAAAGGACTGCCAGGCGAACTGTGAAAATTGTGAGTCCTGTATTGACAAAAAAGAAATACAAATTGACAAATATAACATCCTCCGAGCCGACAGAACAGTGAGACGTAAAGGAGGATGTGCTATTTACACACACGAAAGGCACAAAGCAGAAATGGCTATAAGTACCTCAAACAACTACGTAGAATGTGTGGCAGCAAAAATTGAAAAATTAAATATGGTACTAATTGTAATGTACAGACCCCCAAACACGCCAACCTCAAAATTTTCAGATTCCATTACAAAGGTAAGAAACTTGGTAAAAGATCTACATTCTCCAACCCCAAATATTTTTCTCTGTGGTGATTTTAATTTCCCATTCATGAAATATAAAAGGATAGGAAAAAATATATGTATACACCAGGACAAGGGGGGCACACGAGAAGACCAGGAGCAGGTAAAAATGCTACTAGCTTTAGCTGATGAATTTATGTTAACGCAAGAAATAACAGAAAACACAAGAAAAAACAACTGCCTTGATTTGGTATTCACAAACAACAGTAATCTAATTGATAATGTGGAAATATCCCCAACTAGGATATCAGACCACAATATCATTGAAATAACAATTAATATAAAGGCAACAGGAAAGGAAAGAACACGCACAACAGAAAGAAGCAAATTCGAAATTTTTAATTTTCACTCCAAAGCTATAAACTGGGAAGATGTGACATCCAGCATTGAAGTAATAGATTGGAAAATCATTTTCGAGGCCAAGACAACGGAAGAGATGCTAATGACGTTAGAGGAGAAGACGTTAGAAATTGTGGGAAAACATGTCCCAAAGATACAACAAAGAGGAAAGAGAAGCAGGTTCGAAAGACAAAAGAGGGCATTGTTCCGAAAGAGAAAAAGAGTGAGTGCAAAATTAAGTAATTGTAAAGATAACATCAGAAAAAATTAAGTGATAAACTGCAAAGTATCGATGTCGTCATACAGGAACTAATCGAGAAGCATACAGAAAAAGAAGAAGATGACGCTATAGAAGCGATAAAGGCTAACTCAAAGTACTTCTATAATTTCGCAAAAAGAAAGTCGAAAAACTATGCGACTGTCGGGCCTTTAAAAAATGAGAACAGTGATTTATCTGATGATCTAACAGAAGTAGCTGAAATATTAAAAGCTCAGTATGAATCATCTTTCAGTATCCCAAAAACTGACAAACTGATATGCGATAGAAACGCGTTCTTTGAAGAAGAACCACAAGGGGAAAGTATAACGGATTTCGACTTTACGACGGAGGATATTGCACAAGTCATAGGGAAACTAAAAACACACTCAGCGGCAGGACCGGATAAATGGAATGCCACACTGATCAAAAACTGCAAGAATGCAATCGCTGAGCCCCTATACTGGATATGGAGACGATCATTAAACACGGGAGAAATACCGGGCATCCTGAAGAGCGCGAACATAGTCCCAATATATAAAGGAGGAGATCGATCCGAGGCCAAAAACTATAGGCCAGTGTCGCTTACATCTCATCTCACCAAAATATTTGAAAGAATTGTTAGACAGAAAATCTATGACTTTTTGGAAACTCAGAAAAAATTCAATGATAACCAACACGGGTTTCGGTCAGGCAGATCATGCCTGTCACAACTAATGGAACACTACAACAACATTATTGATTCACTTGAAAGTAATGAAAACTATGATGTACTATACACAGACTTTGCTAAAGCGTTCGACAAGTGTGACCATGGAATCATAATACATAAACTGAAATATATGGGAATAACAGGAAAAGTAGGGAAATGGATATATAATTTCCTTAGTGAGCGGAGGCAAGTCGTTACAGTACAAGGAGTATCTTCATCAGAATCAGAGGTCCTCAGCTCAGTACCACAAGGAACGGTATTAGCTCCACTACTCTTCATAATCATGCTAACTGACATAGATGAGGACGTTACCAGAGACAGCACAGTAACATCCTTTGCAGATGACACAAAGATCAGTAGAAAAATACGAAAACCAGAAGACATAGGATCTCTACAAACCGACATAAACAAAATTTACAAGTGGACGGAAGACAACAATATGAAGTTTAACACCGAGAAATTTCAGCTATTACGGTACGGAAAAAGAGAAGACCTAAAGTCCATGGAATATTATACCCCAAATGGACAGGAAGTCCAGAGAAATTCCAGAGCAAAAGATTTAGGGGTTGTAATGACAGATGATGCGAAATTTGAAACACAAAATAAGATAGCAGTAAACAGAGCAAAGAGAATAACGGGTCAGATATTGAGAACTTTTAAACGAAGGGATAGGAATGTAATGATCCCTCTACTGAAAACCCTGATAATACCCAAACTGGAATACTGCTCGGTCCTAACATCCCCATATAAAAAAGAAGACATTAGACAGCTGGAGGGGATTCAAAGAAGTTTCACATCCAAGATCAATGGGTGCAAAGAACTAAATTACTGGGAAAGGTTACGAGAACTAGACCTATATTCACTGGAAAAGAGAAGAGAGAGATACACCATTATTTACACTTGAAAAATAATGGAGAAACTAGTCCCTAATCTTACTCTGAATCCCATAACTCCCCAAACAACAATGGAAAGTAGAAGCGGTAGACTGTGTCGTATTCCCAAATTGAAGGCGAGACAGGGAACATCCTTAACCCTGAAAGAAAATAGTTTTGTAGTGAGAGGACCAAAACTATTTAATCAGTTGCCCAAAGACCTAAGAAACACGAAGGGAGTTGCAGTGGAAATCTTCAAAAGAAGACTTGACGCCTGGCTCAGAACAATCCCCGATGAGCCGGGCGTACCTGGCTATGTGAGGTGGAGAGCGCAAGAATCTAACTCACTACTTCACCAGGCCAACTCGAGAGGAGGGGCGACACGCTTGACCTTCGCGAAATGAGAAATCATCACGTGGAACCTTTGTAAGGTTGTAAGGTAAGGTATATATATATATATATATATATATATATATATATGTGTGTGTGTGTGTGTGTGTGTGCGTGCGCATATATCTGTTATGTTATGTTATGTTATGTTATAATGTTATAATGTTTCAGACCAACAAAGACCCTAGGATCCACTCATGGCTGGTCTACGTAACTGTGTTCGTAATTGTGTATTGTGCATGTCCTCCGTGGTGGCGGAGGAGACCTACAATTTTACGTGGGTTCCGAACCACAAAGCCTCAATTTTACTATCTTAAACTATACCCACTCTATCAACATTCGTTAGCCAGACTCTCCACTGAACGGACGCATTTCTTGAGCTCTCTGATGTTGCTTTTATTTTTGCATATTGCTAATAATTTTACTTTTGGAAAGTTTTGAATTTTATATACTTGCGTTTTAATTCACGTTGTTATAGTTAAGTAACTAAATATTAGCGGTTTTTAGCGATTTAGAAGTTTTCATAGCGTGCCGGCTTAATTTAACTTAAACTTGTGACTGTTATAAACTATTTTTAACTGCGCGATGCCGTCGCAGAAAGCGTCGTATGTTAGGTGTGGGGTAAACCGGTGGTATTCGGATTTTAAAGATTATAATGGCGGTCCTATGGCGATTACCGAGAGATCAGTTTGTTTCTTTTGCGAGTTAAGGGAGGAAATAGTTGACATAAAACGCAGTGTACGTGAGGTAACGGAAAGACTTGCAACGCTTGATGAGGGCAGGGGTAGGGCTACAGTTGACGAAAGCCGAACCAATACTAACGTTGAAGACGTTAGTACTTTGAAGGGTGAGGTGCGTAACCTAGTTTCTAGTTTAGGTATCTTATCGGGAAGGTTGGATGGAGTTCAGAAAGGAGTTAAGGTTGGTCCGAGATTAGTAGATGGGGAGGGATTTAGAGAAGTTAAGGGTGGAGCTAGGCCACGTACGTTAAGTGATAGGAATCTCCCCCCTATCGAGGTTTCGAACCCTTTCGCCCATTTGGAAAGGGACGTGAATGAGGGGGAAACTATTTTAATTGGGGACTCTTTAGTGCGCCATATGGACAGAGTTAGTTGAACGGCATCCAACCAAGAGGAGGAGGGTCTGTCTACCAGGGGCCAGGGTTGACAGAGTTAGAGAAGAAGTGGATAGGATTGACGTTGCCTCCCGTCACTCGATGTTGGTATAGGCCCGATACGAGAGTGCCTGACCTTTTAGAGAGATATAGGGGGTTAATTAGGTCCCTGAAGGCGAGGTCAGATAGGTCTTTAGTTCTAGGTATTACCCTTAGGCACGGTTTGGGTCTTAGGATTACGTCAAAAACAATATTTTTTAATAATAAATTAGAAGAGATTTGTGCTGAGGAAAATGTACCCTTCGTAAAGCTGTGGTCCGAATTCAGTGATCCTAGCCTTTTTATAAAAGATGGGGGTGCATTTTAATGAAATAAGTAATGCTAAGCTAGGTAGGTTAATTGACGAAAACGTACGAAAGCTGTATAGGTCGAAGCCTTCTTTAAAAGTTGTGGGTCCGGCGAACGAGGGCACGACGTGAAAAATAGTTTAAAACGCCGGCACGTGGTAAAAAGTAACTTAAACGTCTTTTATTGTAACGCGTGTAGTATTAGAAATAAATTAAACGAATTTAAGGCGATAATTTATTCCGGCAACTACGATATAGTTGCTATGACTGAAACGTGGTTAAATACCGTGACTCGGGACTTGTTGGGAGAACTTGATGTACCGGATTTTAAACTATTTACTAATGATAGGTTACACAGGTTTGGTGGCGGGGCGTTTTGCTGTACATTCGTAATTCCCTTAGGGCTATCGAGGTTAAAATAGATTTTCCGGAAGCAATTAATGCGATATGCGTTGAAGTTAGGGCGCGTAGTATTAGTTTTAATTTTGTTGTTGTTTATAGACCTCCCGTTCAACCCCTCGATACCGATACTAGATTTTACTCACTTCTTGGTAACTTCATTGACAATCGGAATAGTATAATTGTCGGAGATTTTAACTGCCCTAATGTTAATTACGAGACTTTTACTGGTAATGAGGAGGGTTTGAGATTGAGTTAATGGAAGATATTTTTTTACGACAGATGGTTACCGAACCAACGCGCGGTGACAATATTTTAGAATTGGTGGTAACGAACGGCGAAAATATAGTCGAAGGTTTAGAAGTAGGCGAGAGTTTAGGATGTATTGATCATCAAATTCTTAGGTTTAAGTTATTGATAGAAAACACTAAGGATAGTAACGTAATAGAGGTCCCTGATTTTCGTAGGACTAATTTTGATAGTTTTGCGGATAGGATGATAGTAGTGGACTGGGATAACTTATTTATGGGTAATGACACAAATTTGCATTGGGAGGCGTTTAAAGAAAGTTTCATGAATATTGAAAGGGAGTTTATTCCCCGTAAGCCCAAGCGCGCTAGAAGTCATGGTAGGCCCAAGTGGTGGACTAGGGAAATAGGCGAGTTCATAAACGAGCGTAACAGAGCGTATAGACTTAATAAGCGCAATGGCACGGCAGCTAACTTTAATAGATATGTCGAGCTTAGACGTCAGGTTAAAAGATCAGTTTGGAATGCTAAGCGTAATTTAGAGATACTTATAGCTGCGGATAGTAAACATAATCCAAAAAAGTTTTTTGAATACGTGAATAATCGTAAGCCGATAAAAGATAACATAGGCCCTCTAGTGGATGTTAACGGCGCTTTGGCTTCTGACGCTCAAGCGATGGCGGGTATTTTCAATAACTTTTTTGCGACAGTTTTTACCGTAGAAGATGTAAATAATGTTCCCGACGTGGACGATATCGTTCCATTTAGTAGCGAGACTATTTTGGATGAAATAACTGTTTACGAGGGTGAGATTGCGCATTATATCGATAGGCTAAAAGTTAGCAAGGCTCCAGGCCCTGACACTTTATATCCCAGACATTTGAAAGATGTTATCGTAGGCTCCTTAACGAAGACTTTTAAGCAGTCACTCGAAACGGGGATTATTCCTGAAGACTTCAAATTAGCTAACGTCACGCCCATTTTTAAAAAAGGCGACCGCACAGTAGCTAGCAATTATAGGCCCATTAGCTTAACGTCAATTGTCGGTAAACTTTTGGAATCCGTAGTTAGGGATCGTATCATCGATCACTTAGAAAGTAGAGATTTGATTGATAGTAGTCAGTATGGGTTTCGACGCCATAGATCTTCTTTAACTAATTTTAGAATTTTATAACGAAATAGTGCGCGAATACCAGAGGGCATAGAGCGGCTGACGTTATTTATTTAGATTTTAAAAAGGGGTTCGATACAGTTCCGCATAGGAGATTAATTGCGGTGGTTAAAGCGCACGGTATACGCGGTCAGGTAGCTAACTAGTTAGAGGAATGGCTTCGTGCTAGGAGACAGAGGGTCGTTGTTAATGGTAGTGAATCGGCGTGGTTGGATGTAGGTAGCGGTGTCCCACAGGGTTCAGTGTTAGGCCCACTGCTATTCGTAATTTACATTAACGATATAGATGTAGGATTGACTAGTAACGTGTCAAAATTCGCGGGCGATACTAAAATAGGCGGTAAGGTTGTTAACGAGAACGATAGAAATAGGCTCCAAGACGATGTAACTAGGATTATGGAGTGGACGGATAAGTGGCAGATGCAATTTAACGTAGACAAATGTAAAGTTTTGCATATAGGTTCTCGTAACAATAATTACACGTACACGATGGATGATAGAGAGTTAGCGAGCGTTGACGAGGAAGTAGATTTAGGCGTACGCGTATCTAAGGATTTAAAGGTTAGGAACCAGTGCCTGGAGTCTTGCGCATTCATTCGAAACTAGGAAATTAAGGGGGGAGCTTATTGAAGTTTTCAAAATCATTAATAACATCGATGACGTATATTTTGACAAACTGTTCACTTTCGATAATAGCAATACTCGTAATAACGGATTTAAGTTGCGTGGCAGACGTTTCATTACTAATATCGCTAAAAACTTCTTTACGTTTAAAGTAATTGATAAATGGAATAATCTTCCCGCGTCAGTCGTTCACTCTACCAGCGTTAATATGTTTAAGAACCGTTTCGATAGGCATTTTAAAAATATAGATGTAGCTCGTATCGTAAACTAACCCACATTGTTATACTCTACCTATTTTTCTTTTTTTTTCTTACTTGCATGTCTGTAACTCTCTTTACTTGCATGTCTGTAGTTTGCATGGTATGACAGTGAGTTAAGACTGTGTTTGCATGGTTTGTCAGCGTTCTTATTTTACTTCTTTTAATCTTTTACCCTTTCCTATTCTCAACGACTGTTTTTCTGACTTGTCGGCAGTCGCTGGCGGATGACGATGGTGAGTCTTTTTTCTCTTTTTCTGAATGAATGTTAACCCACGAGTGATTGGTGTTGCTACTTACTTAACCACTTATTCTCTTCTCTTAACCTCCTGCTCTTTCCGTTCTCTCGGGCTAACCTTAGAGAGGAACTTAGGGTCTTTGTTAGCCTTAGCTTCTGTAGAACATATGCATCTAATCGATTTTTAAACATGTTTATAGACGTGCTACTAAGTACTTCTACCGGCAAACCATCCCACCTATTTACTATTCTATGCGTAAAAAAGTTTTTGGCAACTGCTGTCTCGAACCTTCTACTTGTCAACTTACACCCGTTATTTCTAGTCCTATTATATTGATATATTTCGAAAAAGCTATCTCTACGTTATCGAACCCAATCATAATTTTGAAAACCTGGATTAGATCACCCCTTAGCCTTCTAGTCTCGAATGTAATCAATTTTAACTCATTAAGCCTATCCTCGTACGACTTTGACCTAGGCGACGGAATCATCTTAGTTATTCGTCTTTGAACTCTTTCAGGTTTGTCTTTATATTTTCGCACATGCGGATTCCAAAATTGGATCGCGTACTCCAAATGGGGTCTAACTAATGATTTATAAAGAGGAACTATAATATCGCGCGATTTGTACTCAAAATTCCGAGCTATAAAACCTAACACTTTGTTCGCTTTATTGACCGCTGCTGTACTTTGTTTCGCTACATTTGAATCACCAGTGACTACAACTCCTAGACCTTTTTCCTGCTCTACGCTTGTTAACTCCTTCCCTGACATACTATCCGCAAAATTACCGTTACGCGAACCTATATGTAAAATTTTGCACTGATCGACGTTAAATCTCATTTGCCATGCGACTGACCAATCAACGATTTTATTCAGATCCTCCTGGATTTTACTTCTATCTTCGTCATTAATCGCCCTACCACCCAGCTTCGTGTCATCCGCAAACTTTTAAAACTGTACTCACTAGGCGACATCTAAATCGTTAATATATATAAGAAAAAGCAAGGGGCCCCATACAGAACAATGAGGAACGGCACTCGCTACATTAGCCCAACACGACTCCGCTCCATCAACGACCACCCTCTGTTTCCTACCTCGCAACCACTCTTCTATCCAATTTATTACAACACCCCTGATTCCATGAGCCTTAGTTTTTTCAATGAGACTTTTGTGCGGTACGGTGTCAAACGCTTTTTGAAAATCTAAATACACTACATCAACCGCCCGATGACTATCGTAAACGTCAACCACGCTTTGAAAAAATTATAAAAGATTAGTTAAGAAAGATTTGTTTCGCCTAAAACCGTGCTGCGTATTTCTAACTAAGTTATGCAATTCTAAGTGTTCGACTATACGATCCCTAATTATTGATTCCAGTAGCTTACCTACAATAGACGCTAAACTGATTGGCCTATAATTTCCCGCCGCACCTTTATCGCCTTTCTTAAAGATAGGTGTTACATTTGCTAACTTCAAATTATCTGGTACGCACCCCTCAGAAATAGACGCATTAAAAATCGTTGTTAGCGGCAAAACAATGCTATCTTTTAATTCTTTTAGTTGTATGGGATATATGGAATCCGGTCCCGGTGATTTATGCATTTTCATTTTATCAATATAACGCATTACTTCCCGTCACTAACCACAATATTATCCAAAATATTACCATTATCAAAAGGTATTATGTCTATGACCGTAGGGATATTCGTTGCATCTTCTATAGAAAAACATGACGTAAAAAATTCGTTTAACAAGGTAGCCATTTCCTTGTTTTCAGAAACTAGCTTTCCTTTAACATTTTTCAACGGCCCCAAGTCACTTTTTACTGGATTTCCATTGTTGACGTATTGAAAGAACCGCTTGGGGTTTTCTTTACCGTCACGAGCTATGGAGATTTCAAATTCGCGCTTGGACATTTTTATTACACTTTTCCCTTCATGCCTTAGAGATACGTAGTTGTTTCGTGTGTATATATATATATATATATGTATATGTGTGTATATATATATATATATATATATATATATATGTATATATGTGTGTGTGTATATATATATATATATATATATATATATATGTATATGTATAAATTTGTGTTACAAGAACCTGGTTCTGCATTTCAAGAACATTTTTGCGAGTTTGGGCAGGTGACGGCACAATAAGCACGCGGTAGACCTGCGTTGTAATTTATTAATTTCCAAACGCTCGTTTTATTTTTGTTTTTTGGTTTGTTTGTTTTTTAACTAATTAAAAGCATGGCACCCCCGTCAAGTACTTGCAGTCGCTGTGAAGGGAAATTTGCCGCTTACGCGTTTACAATGGCTAATAATAATGAGCAGTTAGTTTAAAGGTGGTGCTCAAGCATGGAAGTCCTGAGAAACGAGTTAAAACGTGAGAGGGAGGCCAGATTGAGGCTTGAAGAAAACGTGATGCTCCTGACGGCAAAATTAGAATCCCTTGAGACTCCAGTTACGACCCCTCCTGCCTCACTTTCTACTAATAATATACATAGTACTCATAGCCCTCTCTCTTCCCCTAGTTCCCAACCCTTCGTTCGCGTGCGTAATAGAGTCCCATTGAGAAAACCTAAGACTTGTCTACCAGTAATAACAAGCAATAAGTTTTCTGTTTTAGGTTTCGAAGATGCTGATGAACCGGAAATACGACTCGTTGGCGATTCCATTGTTCGAGGGCAGCTCGAGGAATTTTGTTGGAGAAACCCTCGTCGTAGACGCCGTTACTGCTACCCTGGTGCAAGGGTGTATGATATAACTAATAGTGTTGACCATTTTACAGACGGTACCGCCGAGGACACAACGTATGTTATTCATGTCGGTAACGTTTTAAATTCTAGATCGGAAGAACTGCTGGCTAGGTACAGGGACTTACTAGAGCGATTAAAGGAAAAAACTAATAAGATTGTTTTAACAGGTATACTTCCTCGAATTATCCAAAGTAGCGATTTCTACAGCAAGGCGATCTATATTAACAATAACCTAAAGTCTCTTTGCCAACAGGAAGGAGTGCATTTTGCGAATTTTTGGAACAGTTTCTACGGCAGGAGGGACTTGTTCCTCGGAGATGGACTTCATCTTAATGACGTTGGAGCTGCGCGTTTAGGAAGACTATTTCATAATACTGTCTCTTCTTTTCAGGCTGCCGTAACTCGAACGGTCCCAGCGTAAATTCCACAAATTTCCCCTGCGCTCGCGAAGGTGTCGCAATTACAAACAATTTGAAGGTTCTATCCTTAAATGCTCGTAGCTTACGAAATAAAATAAACGAATTTTTTTCTTTAATTGCTTGTAAAGACTATGATTTAATTGCGATAAATGAATCGTGGCTTAGCACTGAAACACGTGACTTTGTAGGGGAGTATCAAATTAGAGGTTATAGACTTTTTGTTAAAAACAGAATAGGTAGGCGAGGAGGCGGTGTTATGTTGTATATCAAAGATAATATTGCGAACGTTATAGAAGTAAAGCACACAATTCCAGAACCAATAGATTCGACTATAGCAGAACTTAAATTGAACGATTTCAAACTTTGTTGCGGTTATATATAGGCCCCCTAATCAAACAGCTGATACGGACGAAGCGTTATATCGTGAACTAAAGAGAAATAGGTAGTGAGCAGGCTTTAGTTATGGGTGACTTTAATTGCGCCAACGTGAATTACGATACAATGCAGGGAGACGCGGAAGGTAATCGTTTAGTTAATTTTCTCGAGGATAGCTTTCTTATTCAAAAGGTTGGGGAACCTACGAGGTTGGACAGTATTTTAGATTTAGTAATAACTACGGATGATAGGCTAATTACTGATCTTCAAGTAATAGAACCGTTAAGCAATAGCGATCACAATATGGTAGAGTTTGTCCTCTCAGTAAGTCACTCGAAACCAGCTAACTCGACTAAAATTCCAACTTCCAGCACGCAGACTTTTGTAAATTTCGAAATAAATTGTCACACGTCAATTGGGAAAACGTAATGGGGAACTCCAACGCAAAACTAATGTGGGAATCGTTTGAAACAGTATTTAGGACTATAAATGAGGAATGTGTACCGTACAAAATTAAGCGTGCGAAAGTAAATAACAAGCCCTTGTGGTTTACTTCTAGAGTAGGAGACATTATAAAGAGTAGAGATAGGGCTTATAGGCTACATAAGTGCGATAAAGACAATTTGTGGTTACGAAACAACTACATATCTCTAAGGCGTGAAGCGAAAAGTGTAATAAAAAAGTCCAAGCGCGAATTTGAAATCTCCATAGCTCGTGACGGTAAAGAAAACCCCAAGCGATTCTTTCAATACGTCAACAATAGAAATCCAGTAAAAAGTGTCTTGGGGCCGTTGAAAAATGTTAACGGAGATCTAGTTTCTGAAAACAAGGAAATGGCTACCTTGCTAAACGAATTCTTTACGTCAGTTTTTACTATAGAAGATGTAACGAATATCCCTACGGTCATAGACATAATACCTTTTGATAATGGTAATATTTTGGATAATATTGTGGTTAGTGAAGGGGAGGTAATGCGCTATATTGATAAAATGAAAACGCGTAAATCACCGGGCCGGATTCCATATATCCCATACAACTAAAAGAATTAAAAGATAGCATTGTTGTGCCGCTAACAAAGATTTTTAATGCGTCTATTTCTGAGGGGTGCGTACCAGATAATTTCAAGTTAGCAAACGTAACACCTATCTTTAAGAAAGGCGATAAAGGTGCGGCGGGAAATTATAGGCCAATCAGTTTAACGTCTGTTGTAGGTAAGCTACTGGAATCAATAATTAGGGATCGTATAGTCGAACACTTAGAATTGCATAACTTAGTTAGAAATACGCAGCACGGTTTTAGGCGAAACAAATCTTGCTTAACTAATCTTTTAGAATTTTTTCAAAGCGTGGTTGACGTTTACGATAGTCATCGGGCGGTTGATGTAGTGTATTTAGATTTTCAAAAAGCGTTTGACACCGTACCGCACAAAAGACTCATTGAAAAACTAAGGCTCATGGAATCAGGGGTGTAGTAATAAATTGGATAGAAGAGTGGTTGCGAGGTAGGAAACAGAGGGTGGTCGTTGATGGAGCGGAGTCGTGTTGGGCTAATGTAGCGAGTGGCGTTCCTCAGGGTTCTGTATTGGGCCCCTTGCTTTTTCTTATATATATTAACGATTTAGATGTCGGCCTAGTCAGTACAGTTTCAAAGTTTGCGGATGACACGAAGCTGGGTGGTAGGGCGATTAATGACGAAGATAGAGGTAAAATCCAGAATGATCTGAATAAAATCGTTGATTGGTCAGTCACATGGCAAATGAGATTTAACGTCGATAAGTGCAAAATTTTACATATAGGTTCGCGTAACGGTAATTTTGCGTATAGTATGTCAGGGAAAGAGTTGATAAGCGTAGAGCAGGAAAAAGATTTAGGAGTTATAGTCACTGGTGATTTAAAAGTAGCGAAACAAAGTACAGCAGCGGTCAATAAAGCGAACAAAGTGTTAGGTTTTATAGCTCGGAATTTTGAGTACAAATCGCGCGATATTATAGTTCCTCTTTATAAATCATTAGTTAGACCCCATTTGGAGTACGCGATCCAATTTTGGAATCCGCATATGCGCAAAGATATAGACAAAATCGAAAGAGTTCAAAGACGAGCAACTAAGATGATTCCGTCGCTTAGGTCAAAGTCGTACGAGGATAGGCTTAAAGAGTTAAAATTGACTACACTCGAGACTAGGAGGCTAAGGGGTGATCTAATCCAGGTTTTCAAAATTATGAATGGGTTCGATAACGTAGATAGAGATAGCTTTTTCGAAATATCTCAATATAATAGGACTAGAAATAACGGGTGTAAGTTGACAAGTAGAAGGTTCGAGACAGCAGTTGCCAAAAACTTTTTACGCATAGAATAGTAAATAGCTGGAATAGTTTGCCGGTAGAAGTAATTAGTAGCACGTCTATAAACATTTAAAAATCGATTAGACGCATATGTTGATAGATTGGGTATAGTTTAAGGTAGTAAAATTAAGGGTTGGATAAGATAGATTTTGATTCTCTTTTCATTAAAGATCACAATAACCAGACTAGAGGTCATAGTATGAAATTATTTAAGCCAAGATGTAGAACAAATTTAAGAAAACATAGTTTTACAAGTGTTGTGGGATATAGGGAGGCAGCATCTTGGGATAGGGGATACTCTCTGTCCTTACACACCCCATTTAAAGAGATTCCTCTGCCGAGCGGTGCCCCCTATAGTACTGTGAGGTACTGAAAAACTCATGATCTTCACTTGCCCCACAAACACCTTTAAATGGGAGACCCAAAATGGGTGCACACACATTTCTACATTACTGTACAGTCTTTACAGCCACACCTACACTTTTCCTCCTAAGTATATATATTGTAATGTGTATGGTTGTAAATTGATATGGACCGTGACTTATTTTTTGTTGGCAAGGTACTGGTATTGATAGATACAGTAATGAAATTAACTGGATTCTTTAAATCTGATATATTTGCATGATGTCGGTTATAAATAGATAGAGAGTGTAACATATTCGTGGATAGTAGTCTATTATGACTTGATCCTCTGCATCCAGAGATTCTATCTTTAGTTTTAAATTGATAATAAATTAGTTTTAAATTGATAACACTGGTCTGCGTTTGAAAAAATTTTCCTGAGGTCAAGGTTTTTTAGTTGTTCTTTAATAATTTTGGCATGCTGAACTCAAAAATGTAACTCATTTTGCTCAATCAGGTCAGGTTTTTATGCTATCTCAATTTAAAAAAATAGATAATTCGAAAATAATCGTTATGAAATTAGCAAGTTTATTTTTTTAAAACGGACTTAAATTGACATAAAATGTACAAAGTATATAAAAAATGGTACACGAGTACAGTTAATGTGGACGAAAGGGCTTTCTCAAAGACTTTCGTCTGTATTCCACAGCTGGAACGTCTCTCTTGAGGCACCAGCAGTAGTTCGCGAGCATGTTCACATCCCAGCGGCCCTGGTACCTCTCTTCCATCACTCGAATATCCTGGTGGAAGCGCTCTCCTTGCTCCTCGCTGACATCACCGCAGTTGTCCGGAAAGTAGTCTAAATGCGAGCTGAGAAAATGCATCTTTATGGACATACGTGCACCAAGAGCCTGGAAGCTCTGCAGGAGCTCCTCGACAACACGTTCGTACTCTGGACTTCGGTGGTTGCCCAGAAAATTCGTGACAATGGACTTGAATGCGAGCCAGGCATTGATCTCATTGTCCTCCAGACTTTCGTCGAATTGAGTATCTTTCATTAGCTCCCTGATCTGAAGGCCGTCAAAAATACCTGCTTTCAGTTTGCCCTCACTGACGCGTGGAAATTTGTGATTCAGGAAAGCGAAAGCTCGGCTTTGTTGAGTGCTCTGACGAAATTCTTCAAAAGTCCGAGCTTGATGTGCAGCAGCGGAAGTAGAATCATCTGCGGATTCACGAGAGCGTGTGACAGAACGTTGTGCGAACCTGGTTCCAGTCCAGGCCACGTCTTGCTGGCCAGTCGCGTTGTACGTAGTGTTGCTTGTCTGCTCGGCTGTCCCACAGACAGAGAAAACGGGTATTTGGTGTAGCCGCCTTGTAGACCCAGCACTAGTGATATATATATAATATATATATATATATATATATATATATATATATATATATCAGGGCCTAAAATATATATATATATATATATATATATTTGTATTTTTTTTTTTGTAGACACGAACATACCTTTAGGTCTCCGCATATCATTCAATTGTGATGTTTGTACTTCAAAGCAGTTAGCAAAAGCTCCATGTTACTATAACTTTCAGTCATCTGCACCAAGTGACCCACCTGAACAGACGCGACCTTGTTACCATTGTAGAGTACTGCTGCTTTCAAGCTTCTGCTTGGGGAGTCGATGAAGAGCCGCCATTCTGTAGGGTCATACGCTAAACCCATAGCTGCAATGAGGCCGTTGATGTTGTTACAGTAAACCAGCGAAGCTTCTTCGTCCAACGTGAAATATTCTCGAAACTCTTCTTCGCGGCTGCGATACCAGAAGAATGTTGTTTCTGGAGCTAACAAACGATTTTCGCGAAGACGTGACCCTAGCAACTGAGCAGATTCTTTGGACAAGCACAAATCTCTTGTCAAATCGTTCAACTCAGCTTGGCTCAAGAGTTTGAGTTGACTTATCTCGGCAGTAGGTTGGTATGTACCAGATATGTCACCGTCATCCATTTCTTCATCTGAGTCGGACGACGAATCAAAGTTGTCGGGCGGTGTTGGAATTGGAACTTCTGGTCCATGAGGCACTGGCTTTATGGCAGATGGCACGTCTGGATACTTTACGTGTTGCTTGTTTTTTCGATTTATGCCTAAAAGGAAACAGATAAAGACAGATAAAGATAAGATAAAGACATATCTCATATATTGTCAGGCATATTTTTGTAAGTATAAAATGAAATTCATACTAAATTCATACTAACTTACCTTGTAGGTTTGTCATACAGAAATAACAGTCAGTAGTATGATCTCTTCCTTCCCTCCACACCATTGGGACACCAAAAGGTAGACACTACCTTCTTGTGGCTCCAGTGCCGCAGACTTTCAACGCACGTTTTGCAGCATATGTGAGGGGCAAAGGCTTTGTCCTGGTCACCAAGTTTAACTCCAAAGTAGGCGTGATAGCTTTTCCTCACAAAATGTGTGATGTTTGACTGCCGGTCTGACATAGCGACTTTACCACAGATGTAGCAGAACCTGTTTGGGTCATTCTTGCACATTCTATTCATGCTGAAAAACAGTAATGACAATCGTAATTAGAAATAAGTTGTGTCTGTTTATTATATAGAGCTTGGCTAACACTTCGCTAAAATGTAAGCCTGTTTTAAAAAAATAAACTTGCTCATTTCATAACGATTATCTAATTTTTTTTAAATTGAGATAGCATAAAAACTTGACCTGGTTGAGCAAAATGAGTTACATTTTTGAATTCAGCATGCAAAACTTATAAAGCAACAACTAAAAAAACCTTGACCTCAAAAATGACGCAGACCAGTGTAATTATTTAGTTTTGTTAAAATTGGTTGTTGCCAATGGACAGGCAGTTTTTTACATAGTGGAGCCACGTCGATGGGCCGAAGTGGCCCCTAGTGTTCCCACTATAAAAATTTCTTATGTTCTTATGTTCTTTGTGGTTTGGAACCCACGTAAAATTGTAGGTCCGCTCCGCCACCACGGAGGACATGCACAATACACAATTACGAACACAGTTAGGTAGACCAGCCATGAGTGGATCCTAGGGTCTTTGTTCGTCTGAAACATTATAACATAACATTATATATATATATATATATATATATATATATATATATATATATATATATATGTGTGTGTGTGTGTGTGTGTGTGTGTGTGTATATATATATATGTGTGTGTGTGTGTGTGTGTGTATATATATATATATGTGTGTGTGTGTGTGTGTGTATATATATATATGTGTGTGTGTGTGTGTATATATATAATATATGTGTGTGTATATATATATATATATATATGTGTGTGTGTATATATATATATATATATATATACAAAGCTGGGCACAAACCGTTAATCCGTTAATCGTTAATTAACGAAGTTAACTTTTTCGTTAACGATTTAACTTTTAAGTTAACTTTGAAAATCATTATCGGACTAATTAACTTCCGTTACATTTAACTTCCGTTAACTCAAGTCCGTTAACCCAAAAAATTCATAAATAAACGTTTAAAAGTTTCTATTATTTTCAGTGCTGAGCAGGTGCGCAATTAATCCGCCACTGTTAATAGTGATGAACGAATTTCCATTTCCGCAGTGCAAAATCAGGCGATATATTTGTTTCCGTCGCCACAATTTGTGTCTTACCAAATATGGTAGTTATTTATGGCATTGGTTTGAGCAAAACATGGTCGACTGTAAAATCAGGCGGAAAGATTTGCCATTTGAGTTGAATGTTTCAACTTCTTTCAAGAAATATCACGAGCATTTTAGGGCACTTTCAATAATATATATGTAACAATTACAACAAATAACTACATTCGTTTCATTTGCAGTCTGTCTCTTGCGCAACATGTTTGTGCTAGTGAATATTTAAAAATAATCGTTGTCAAGTAAGTCATGTATATTTATAATATGTCTGTGAGTACCTTATTAGTAGTCTCCTTGATACATTTCAAGAACCATAAAACTGATCAGGTAAGATTTCAATTCTCATGTCACTTTGATGACATAAATTAAGTCAATTGATGTCTTACAATGGGAGCGTTTTCACCTTAACCCTTTATGTCCTGGCGGTACTTCTAGGTACCACATCTTTAAAATCTCCATAATTATTTTTCTACCCGGTTGATCCTGCCGGTACTTTCAAGTCCCAATGTGAATTAGTTTCTTTATGAAATAATAGATGGCGTTGAGAAGTAAATGTGAGCGTGTGGCGCCAGAGGCTGTTTACTCTTTAGTATCTCTGCCATCCCCTCCAGTGCTGCAGTGGAGCGTTTGTTCTCTATGGGCAAGGACATCCTGAGGGCCAAGAGATCATCCCTGTCTGATGAAAACTTTGATATGCTAATTTCATGAAGGGCAACATGCATCTCATGGACAAAATGGAGAACGAGAAGAAGAGGGAAAATTAAATTATATATATATTGTGTTTTTCATTTTTTTTATAATAAAAGTTAACGTTAACGGTTTATCGGTAACTTCCGTTACATGTTTAACGAATTAACGGATTAACGGTTAACGAAGTTAACTTTTTGGTTAACGGATTAGCGGTTAACGAAGTTAACTTTTTGGTTAACGGTGCCCACCACTGTATATATATATATATATAACTGTAAAAATGAACAATGAATAATCAATATTAATTGTTTACATGAGAAGCCAAAATCGCCTGGGCGAGTTTTGGATAGAATTTCGATTTGTACTTCTTTATTTATTACTGCATTTCTCTAATTCATCTTTTCTAATAATGACTTATACTGTACGTATGACATAATGTGAATAACTATGACGTCATAAAGTAACTTAATTCTCTTCACGTTTTCCATACCGCGAATACTGAATCACCCATTTGGTATGTGGATATCTTTCATTTACAGTGCTTACAATAAGTCTCGCGCCTCTGTCTCGTCCCAAGCTAGTCTGTTAGGTATAAAATGGGCGGTCCTTAAGGCAGCGGTGGTGTGTTCGGATTGGTGCACATAATTGCTCTAACCCCATCAAAGACGTCCACATTATCATTGTGTCGATCACTCTATCTATTTATATATAGAGACATACTGTATATAGATATATATAGAGTATGCAGGGGATAACGTGTCTCAGTCCCGGCTATGGTAGTTGTCTTACAATTAACAGTGCCAAGTGCAAGTTACGTTAACACCTCCACATAAACTACCCTGGACTAAAATAACATACGTGAAGCCCTTACCCACAAACCATTTAAAAGGTGTGATTTAAAAGCTCTCTCTCTCTCTCTCTCTCTCTCTCTCTCTCTCTCTCTCTCTCTCTCTCTCTCTCTCTCTCTGATCACACCGCATGGCAATGTATCCATATAACGTTAATAATAACCGAAACTCGAGAAAATATACTCTCTGCCTTCCGCTCTATCCCAAATCCTTTTCTCTTAGTAACTTCTTAAGACAAACTAATCTATCATATTTTGCGACTTTTTAACTCGTAGGATTCAATTCCATTCCTATAGTGTAAGATAGTTAAATTCATGTGTTTTATGCCATATGATATGCGTAATAAATAATCATTTTTAAATAGTTGGAGCGTTCAAGGTCATCTGTAATAATCTATAGACTACCCCTCAAGCCCACTGTCAACACTTAGATTCCCCTAAGACACAGGCGTCTTCAAGTAACATGAATGCGTAGAGATCTAAGGTGTTAGATTCCATATTATATAATTTATGTGCTAGGTTTACGAACGCTGGCATTGAAGGATGGAAGGAAGGGACAGTAAAAGCGATAATAGGTTTAATGAAGGAAGTGGAATGAGGATGGAGGTAAGCGTTGCTATGTCGAAGGAAACGAGGTTGGGTGGGGAATTACGAAGGGAGGAGGAATGGGAGCCAGAGGTTATTAATCTAATTCTGCCACCACGTTCTCCTGATATGAATCCGATTGAAAACCTTTGGGCAATAATGATTAACGAATGGGAGCAACGCAATGAAAGAACATTTGAAGCACTTTTAGCTCACACGAGGAATAGTTGGGAGAGCTTACGTCGAACACCAAACATTCCCTACAATCTGGCCTCTTCTATGCCGCAACGATTGCAAAAAATTATTGATGCCGGAGGAAGCTATACGAAATACTGATGTTAAAGCCATGACGTAAATGTGTATCGAATATATATTTATGTTAATATAGAATTTTATTATATTTTTATGTTTGACATCTATAAAAGTATATATTGTGACCATGAAAGAACTTTACTTATCTTTAGTTAGAATCTTTTCTTGCAATGTCTACGCTGGTGGAGATGATAATTCACTGGGCAACACGTATTTTATTGAATGATATCTGACACTTGATTCTAGGTAATTTGGGTGCGCTGAATACGAATTTCAACTCGGTTTGGCTCTATCAGGTCCTGATTCTTGTCGACAGCCTATGTGCCATTTTCCAGATTTTTCAAATTAGGACTAAAAAATTAAGTCATGTGTTAAATTTTTTTTTCAAGTTTCATGAATACAAGCAGTTCAAACTACAGTAAAATTACATTATAACGATAGAAATGACTTAAAATAAAAAAACAAACAGATATGAAGCTTTCACTGTGGCAAAAATTTTCTTTTGTAAGACTTTCTAGCGTATTTGCTTGTTGATGGCAGGTCTCTTTTCAAGCCACCAGCAGTAATCAGCCATCATGTGGGAATCCCAGCGGCCTTGGTACCGTTCCTCCATAATTTTTATATCTTGGTGGAATCTCTCCCTTGTTCGTCACTTACATCACCTAAATTACTTGGAAATTGGTCAAGATGGCTATTCAAAAAATGCATTTTTATGCTCATATTGCAACCTAACTCTTTGTAGTCCCTTAAAGTTTTTTTACGATTTCTGTAGTTATCTGCCCTATAATTGCCTAAAAGTTTTCTATCAAGTCCACGAATGAGAACCAGCCATTTTTTTCGCGTTCATTCATGACATTAGGAAAATTGCTGTCTTTAATCATTGTTCTTATTTGTGGACCGTCGAAAATTCCCGCCTTGATTTTTTCATAACTTAAACTTGGAAATTTTGAAGTTATGTATTTGAAACACTCGCCGTTCGTATCTAAAGCTTTTAAATGTTTCAATTTGTTTAATGAGGCCTAGTTTTATATGCAGAGGAGGAAATATGATTTTATCTCTGCTCACTAAAGGTGGATTAATTACGTTTTTTCTCCGACAGTAAGTGATGTTCGTGCTGGCCAGATTTGTTTGAAATAATGTTCTTCCTTGGCTCTGCTGTCCCATAAGCAAAGGAAGCAGGGATTTTAGTATACCTCCTTGTTGTCCTAGCAGAAAATTAACCATTTTTAAGTCAACACATATGATCCACTCGTGCTCCCTATATTTGATAAGATTTAAAACCTTTTCTATATGTTCATACTTTCTTTTAATTTTGTTGAGTGCCCAATCGGTATCGAGCCGTATAGATTGCCATTATGCAACAACACACACTTAAGACTTCTTTTCGAACTGTCTAAAAAACAAGCGCCAATCATTTGCATCGTAAGACTCAACCCCCATCTTCTTTAACAAACCAACTATGTCGCAGCAAATATACTAAACTATCCTCTGTTCTAAAATATTTAACAAGTTTCTTCTTCTCTTTTCTGTAAAATGAAATGTATGTGTTTGAAGTAAGCAAGTTTTTCTCTTTAAGTCTTGAAGCTAAAATTTCCGCAGCCTTTTTTGGCAAATTTAGATCCCTTACAAGATCATTCAACTCGGCCTGGTTAAACTTTTGCGGATCGTTTTGACTTTCAAATACGCTGGGGTCAAAATCGGTGTCTGACTCCTCAAAGTGCATAACAATATTTTCAGGAACATCTTCAACTAATTCTTGAGTTGGCAGACCTTAAATTTTGGAAGGGGGATCTCATTTGAATGTAGCACAGGTCGTATCGCGGTGTCGAAATTTGGGTACTCGATACAATGTTTATTTTTCTTAGTGAAGCCCGAAGTCTTGACAAAGCAAAGGTAGCAATCGGTCTCGTGGTTAGTAGGCTCTCGCCACACCTGATATGGAAAAAAAATTGTAAAGCGTTAACAAAAGCGACGAGAGACTTGTTTTTATGAATTTTATCAAAAGTTATCACCCAAACATTTAACATTTCTATGTGTTTCAACCTTATGCAATATTTGAGATTCTTATAAACATTTTCTGTAAATTTTTGTTTATGTACCTAAGTTACAATTACATTTAGGTAAGTTACAGTATACTAGTGATTAAATTACGTAGTTTTATGAAATCATAAACTTACCATCGGAACTCCAAAAGGTATTTTGAATCCGAACCTTCGTCCAATGTCGCAGTCTTTCAATGCATATAGTGCAGGCTTTATGTGGAGCCCACGATTATTTTGGTCCCCCAGTTTATGCCAAAATAAGCTAAGTAAGCTCTTTTACGAAGTAGTTATATTTGCTCGTGATGGAAGTGTAAAATTTCCACATATATAACAGAAGGAATCAGGTTGTTTTTGCCTTTGAACTTTCTAGTGCTTGATGACATATTGCTTGATTGTTCTGCCAATTTGTAAAGGTATTTAAAGCCCTTAATTCATATAAATTTAAGAAAATCTGAAATATAAACACAAAAATTAGTTTAAATAGGTACTTATTATGAAATAGGTACTTACAATCTATGAAATAAACTAGAAACACGGATGAGTAGGTAAAATATAAATTACGTCTAATTAAATCAACTATATTAAATCACGATGACAAAATTATCCCACTAAATCATATGCCAATTCAAAATTATGTTAATGCCCAAACTTAATTACTAACTCAACTGACTGACTGACTGACTGACTGATTGAATTGACTGATTAACTCTGGAAACGAGTCGCTTTATATATTTAGTTGTCCCTCTAGAATACTCTACAGAGAACAGGAACGCTCGAGAAAATTTTAGAATTCTATGATATTTTTAGCTTAATTTACTAATATTAAAATGGGTTAAAAATGACAAAATTAAAAATATTTTAGGGTGTACAAAAAAATAATACATAATACAACAATACCATAACAATAGGTACAAATACCTAGATAAAAACCTAGTTGCATAATGTGTAACTGCAAAAAGACTTAGCGAGTATTGAGAAAAAAAACCTTTTTATGAATACGACGAAAAGAGGAGGGTGTTGAGCAAAATCAGGACCTGATAGAGCAAAACCGAGTAAACATTCGTGCTCAGCGCACCCAAATTACCTAGAACTAACTGTCAAATCTAATTCAATAGACAAAAAGTTGAAATTTGTTCCCCAGTGTAATATATGCATTGTTGAAACAAACTATGAGAAGGTAATAGTTTCAGGAAAAAAATAAAAACTGGCAACATCGAGGCCATCACATGTTTATGGGAATTGTCATATGATATGCTCCCAATAAACTCTTATATACTACTATATACAGTATACTATATTACGTAATAATTACGATGAACAAATCAAATGGTCTGTGATCAGAAAGAAGGAAATCATGCAGAATATGAACTCTAACAATTCGATCCTTTAGATTATGACTAGTGAGACAATGATCAATCCACCTGGTGGTACCACTCATATCACTAACGTATGTAAAATTACCACTGGCTACCCCTAATACATCTACATCACTTATACTTAAATTGGCCGACTCGCACATGTTACCCAATTCTACAAAGAATTCCGAGTTCACATGTGCGTTAAAGTCCCCCATTATTATAGTGAGAATATTTGGGGTTATCTGATGACTTAATTTTGTACAGCAAATCAATGTATTCATCTAGATTACTGCCGTTGTTATATGGTAAATAGCAGTTTACAATTAATATGCAATCATTGTTCACTTGTAATTCAATGCCTAACAACTTTACATTATCGCTTGTTAAAAATTTTATGTTTTGACAAATTTTTCCTTATTAAGAAAACAACACCACCAAAAGGCCTACCGTACATTAATTCATCTGACAAGTCTACCGCTGATGACGCATGGTACATAAAGTCATCATGGATGGTAGAGAGGAATTTTAGCTCTTGCTTAGGTAGCCAGTGCTCCTGCAGAGGTATCAAATCTGCACTGCCGCAGATTTTATGAACATCTACAGTTGAATTCCTCACAGACCTTACATTATATGAGACTATTTTCAACAACTTATCTGCCATGACTGATAGAGAATTTATTATTAGTAAGATTATTATTATTTTACACAGTACAACTTTCAGGCATTACCGTTAGGGCGCCTATTATTATTATTATTATTATTATTATTATTATTATTATTATTATTTTGCCTGTTATCAAATCTCCTGTAAAAGTGAATAAACTCCTTAACAATAATACCGTCTGGCCATTGACTCATATTATACGGGGTGAAATGCGCATTTACATCTTTAGTTATTACTTTAAATGAGTTATAATACGGAGATTTCGTGTATAGTTTATTAACTATCAATATACTGTGTTCACCAATGACTTCTTCCATCATGTGTCGAATATCGCTTGCCTCGTTTGAGAGCTGAATTCGCGACACAAAGAGGGTGAGAATCCCCATCGGTGGCCTCGCCGCGGAGACCGGTTGAGGAAACCTTCGGGAAGGGCGCCTGTTAACAGTTACCCACCCGTCGTCCTCCTCCCTCGATCTCTAACCTGACGGCCGCGCATGCCCCTCCTTCTTCGGTGGGAGGGGGGAGGAAACTGCGCACCGAGCGAGGCGTAATCGAACACACTCCTCTGCAGTGGGAGGCAGGGAAGAGGGCAATGATGCCTCGTCTCTCGGGATTGGACCGTCCCTGTTCCTCATTGTGAAATCGGGAGCAGGGATCCTTTCCTGAACGGGAGGGGGATTGACCGCTACCCCTGCATGCTGCGTTTCCACCCCACCTTCAGGGGGGGAGTTGGAGGCAGGGATTTCGTTTCCCTCGCTGCCCGATGCGCTTCTTGGAGATCTGGCTTGCTGAACTACTTCCGAGTAACTGGCCTTTGGGAGGAGCGTCTCTTTCAACGCATCTAACTCTAACCGGAATTGTTCTACCGAAATCGCGTTTTTCTGATTTGACACCACGTGTTGGTGTTTCAGTTCAACTATCGACTTTTGTACCTCATTATATTGTTTGAGGAGCACCGAGACGTCTACGTCACCCATAGAGATTACCGGTTAGTAACGTAAAAGGTAATATTGTTCTCATTATCCCGGAGGGTCGACACTTTATTTATAATGTCTTTCAGGGTATTCTCGTTTCCAGAATTACCTCTACGAGTTGGGAGGGTAGCACTGAACAGGGTGTTTAATTGTACCCTCGCATGTTCTATTTCTTCTGAAATATAAAAATCGACAGACAGATACAAGAAGGTCTGACCTAATATGATCTACTTTGTCAAATATAAAACATAATGGATTTTCTACAAGATTTACAGCAGACGACCCCATTGTATCTGTAACGGCTTGCGGGGGAGCGTAGCTGGTGGGGGTGGTTGGGGGTGGAGATGGGGGGAACGCCGAAAGGGGTCCCACTTCTCGTCCCTATAATCATCCTCGGGATACCAACAGTTCGATGCTCAGGCATCTTTTCACATTAATTATGTAACTATTACTAACTATGATACAAAAAGTATACACGCGGAGTCACTGTACGATTATATCGTAATGAAACATACATTTCCCGCGATCACCATCAAAACTTTTACTATTAAACGGAAGATTCGCAGTATATATATATATATATATATATATATACATATATATATAGTATATATATATATATATATATATATATATATATATATATATATATATATATATATATATATATATATATATTAGGGTGGTTCCATCTATAATGGAGAACTTTCATTTTTATTATTTTTTCTTCTCCAACCAGTCATTTGGTGCCAATTTCGATAGAAACTCCATATCTAAAGTATTTTTTTAATCAGACAATATTTAGGGGTTGCACAAGCTGATATAAATTTTGGTGTTTTATGATTTTCAGGTGATTTTCATCACTTTTCCAATTTATAAATCTCTTTAAAATGCTTTTCTATGTAATGATGGGCATTCATATATACTGTTTAACAGTGTTTATAGTATCTAATCTATATGTTATTCTAATGTTATCTTTATTTCTCTTTTTTCAGATCACAGCGACAATGGCACTTGCTAAAGTAACGCGCTCAAAAACTGCAATCTGGCTTGTTGGATGGACGGAAACGGCTTTCAAGTGCTCCAAACTTCCATTTCGTGGAGAAGTGCCGAGGGTGCTTTTCCATTTCCATAACTGCGAACAAATGAGCCCAAAAGTGAGCATTGCAAAGACTTCTGAACTTCTACTTCCAATCTGGGAAAGAGCTAAAATTCCAACGAAGGCTCCCAATCACGTGGTAGAACATATCAGAAAGCTCCATGCTGAATGGCAAGGGCTAAAGAAACTAATAAATCGCACGTCGGCGAAGAACCTGGTGAACCAACAGATGTCCAGAGAAAGGCTGGATGATTTGTTCGACATTGCCCACCATGAGGCAATGTCTATCATAACATCTGAGGAGGACCGGCAGTTCTTGAAAGCCCAACGGGAGAAGGGTCGCAAAGGTACGATAGGAGGACTCGATCAAACATTAGCTCTCCATGAAAAACGTGTGATGAAGAGGAAGGCTTCTGCGGAAAATCGAACATTGAAAGCCAAGTCAGAAGCGGCAGTGGCAACTGAAGTCGCTGTATTAGATGACTCGTCTTCTGACCCATCTGACCCAGAGGCTGAATTCACCGTACCGCCCATGCCCAAAACTCCACGACGGCGAAGCACGATACCAGTGGTGACTCCTGAGGTAGCTGCAGCACTCGACCGGACTAAAACTAGCAATCGAAATGTTGCTCATATTTTTCCGGCAATGGCTTCTACGAGTCAATTCCGTCCGCACGTGGAACAGCTCGTCATCAGCACCAGCGCTATTCGACGAGCAAGAATGAAACACAGAGAGGCTTTCACTGCCGAAATCAAAGCCGCCTTTGACCCTAATGTGCCACTGATCCTGCACTGGGATGGGAAGATCATGGATGACCTCACTGGACCTGTTCGAGAGCAAACTGACAGGCTCCCGATTTTGGTGTCTGGACATAATGTGGTAAAGCTGCTCTCAGTCCCAAAACTTCAAGACGCACGTGCAGTTACTATGTCGCAGGCAATTGTTGAGACCATAGCTGAGTGGGGATTGCGGAACAGCATCAAAGGTATATGTTTTGATACCACAACCTCAAACACTGGAATGAAAGGTGGAGTATGCATCAGGTTAGAGTCTGAGATTGGCCGTGAACTGTTGAACGTGGCTTGTCGCCATCACGTCGCCGAAATCATGTTGGAAAAGCCTCCACGATGTTTCAAAGTCTCCCAACATGGAGATCTTCGGACATTTCCGAGACATTTGGCCTAAACTGGATAAAACATCCTTCTCTACAGCGGTAAGTGACGAGAGAACAGCATCTGTGATCGCCCCATGGAAAGATGAAGTCATTGAATTTGCGGTTGACCAGTTGAAGAAATCACAACCCAGAGACGATTACCGTGAGCTGCTGGAGCTCGCAATCATTTTCTTGGGAGCTGTTCCTCCACGCGGAATGCATTTTCGGTATCCTGGAGCTGTTCATCGTGCTCGCTGGATGGCCAGGGCTATCTACTCTATCAAGATGTGGCTCTTCCCCAACCAGTACAGCCCACAACAGCCGGGGACAACTTGATCACGAAAGTCCCGTGGACCATCTTACAACGAGAAAATTTGGCATCATCTAAAGGAGATGTGTCTCTTTGTTACTTCGATTTACGTTAGATACTGGTTCCAGACTACATCGTCAACAGAAGCGCCAAGGAATGATCTCGCCTTCGTGCGCTGTCTGTATATCCAAACAAAGTCGTTGGAATGGCAGCGAGAAAAGCATTTGGCAACTATCTGTGGTATCTTTCGGAACTACTGGTGGGCTTTAGTTTCTTTGATGAAGAAGTGTCAGCAAATGAGAAACGAATGATGGTGTCAGCCATCAAAGAGAAGGACGGATCTGCGAATCCTCGGAAACGCATTGCGCCATTCCTTGAGCCAGCATCAATGGAGTCGCATGACTTCATCACGAAATCAACGTTGAATTTCTTCAAAATTCTCGGTGTGTCTCAGAAGTTCTTGGAGCACGACTCCAGCGAATGGGGAAACCAGGAGTCGTATCGGAAGAGTCGTGAGGTTGCCCACTCAGTGAAGGTAGTAAATGACCTTGCAGAACATGGCGTTGCATTGATACATGAATTCAATGCTTCAATCGCACGCAACGAGAAACAAAAACAGTTCCTTCTACAGGTCGTTGAGGGTCATCGGAATATGTTCTCTGCACCAACGAAGAGTGGCGCCATCAAGAGGTCTCGTTCAACATAATAATAGATGTTTGTGATTCATTTTTTTTGGACACATTTTATAATACGATATATTATATATATACCGGAAAATCCCAAACTTTGATTGGCATGTGCAAA
>JAJOZX010001555.1:687500-692500 GCA_023014485.1 Bathynomus jamesi
ATTAGAATCCCTTGAGATTCCAGTAACGATCCCTCCTGCCTCTGTTTCTACTAATAATATAAATAGTGCCAATAGCCCTCTCTCTTCCCCTAGTTCCCAACCCTTCGTTCGAGTGCGTAATGGAACACCATTGAGAAAACCTAATACTTGACTACCAGAAATAACAAACAATAAGTTTTCTGTTTTAGGTTTCGAAGATGCTGATGAACCGGAAATACGACTCGTTGGCGATTCCATTGTTCGAAGACAGCTCAAGGAATTCTGTGGGAGAAACCCTCGTCGTAGGCGCCGTTACTGCTATCCTGGTGCAAGGGTGGAGGATATAACTAATAGTGTTGACCATTTTACAGAAGGTACCGCCGAGGACACAACTATGTTATTCATGTCGGTACTAAATAACGTTTTAAATTCTAGATCGGGAGAACTGCTGGCTAGGTACAGGGACTTACTAGAGCGGTTAAAGGAGAAAACTAATAAGTTGTTTTAACAGGTATACTTCCTCGAATTATCCAACGTAACGATTTCTACAGCAAGGCAACCTATATTAACAATAACCTGAAGTCTCTTTGCCAACAGGAAGGAGTGCATTTTGCGAATTTTTGGAACAGTTTCTACGGCAGGAGGGACTTGTTCCTCGGAGATGGACTTCATCTTAATGACGTTGGAGCTGCGCGTTTAGGAAGGCTATTTCATAATACTGTCTCTTCTTTTCAGGCTGCCATAACTCGAACGGTCCCAGCGTAATTTCCACAAATTTCCTCTGCGCTCGCGAACGTGTCGCAATTACAAACAATTTGAAGGTTCTATCCTTAAATGCTCGTAGCCTAGGAAATAAAATAAACGAATTTTTTTCTTTAATTGCTTGTAAAGAGTATGATTTAATTGCGATAAATGAATCGTGGCTTAGCACTGAAACAGGTGACTTTGTAGGGGAGTATCAAATTAGAGGTTATAGACTTTTTGATAAAAACAGAATAGGTAGGCGAGGAGACGGTGTTATATTGTATATCAAAGATAATATTGCGAACGCTATAGAAGTAAAGCACACAATTCCAGAACCGATAGATTCGACTATAGCAGAACTTAAATTGAACGATTTCAAACTTGTTGTTGCGGTTATATATAGACCCCCTAATCAAAGAGCTGATACAGACGAAGCGTTATATCGTGAACTAAAGAGAATAATAGGAAGTGAGCAGGCTTTAGTTATGGGTGACTTTAATTGCGCCAACGTGAATTACGATACAATGCAGTGCAGGGAGACACGGAAGGTAATCGTTTAGTTAATTTTCTCGAGGATAGCTTTCTTATTCAAAAGGTTGGGGAACCTACGAGGGTTGGACAGTATTTTAGATTTAGTAATAATTACGGATGATAGGCTAATTACTGATCTTCAAGTAATAGAACCGTTAAGCAATAGCGATCACAATATGGTAGAGTTTGTCCTCTCAGTAAGTCACTCGAAACCAGCTAACTCGACTATAATTCCAAACTTCCAGCACGCAGACTTTTGTAAATTTCGAAATAAATTGTCACGTCAATTGGGAAAAAGTATTGGGGATCTCCAACGCAAAACTAATGTGGGAATCGTTTGAAACAGTATTTAGGACTATAAATGAGGAATGTGTACCATACAAAATTAAGCGTGCGAAAGTAAACAACAAGCTCTTGTGGTTTACTTCTAGAGTAGGAGACATTATAAAGAGTAGAGATAGGGCTTATAGGCTACATAAGTGCGATAAAGACAATTTGTGTGTTACGAAACAACTACATATCTCTAAGGCGTGAAGCGAAAAGTGTAATAAAAAAGTCCAAGCGCGAATAATCTTCATAGCTCGTCACGGTATAGAAAACCCCCAAGTGATTCTTTCAATACGTCAACAATAGAAATCCAGTAAAAAGTGTCTTGGGGCCGTTGAAAAATGTTAACGGAGATCTAGTTTCTGAAAACAAGGAAATGGCTACCTTGCTAAACGAATTTTTTTACGTCAGTTTTTATTATAGAAGATGTAACGAATATCCCTACGGTCATAGACGTAATAGACGTTTTAAATTCTAGATCGGGAGAACTGCTGGCTAGGTACAGGGACTTACTAGAGCGGTTAAAGGAGAAAACTAATAAGTTGTTTTAACAGGTATACTTCCTCGAATTATCCAACGTAACGATTTCTACAGCAAGGCAACCTATATTAACAATAACCTGAAGTCTCTTTGCCAACAGGAAGGAGTGCATTTTGCGAATTTTTGGAACAGTTTCTACGGCAGGAGGGACTTGTTCCTCGGAGATGGACTTCATCTTAATGACGTTGGAGCTGCGCGTTTAGGAAGGCTATTTCATAATACTGTCTCTTCTTTTCAGGCTGCCATAACTCGAACGGTCCCAGCGTAATTTCCACAAATTATTTTTAATGTGATTTATCAATCAGATAAATTTATCAGTATTGGAATATAGTTTTACCCCCAATCAAACTTTGGATAATATTGTGGTTAGTGAAAGGGAGGTAATGCGTTGTATTGATAAAATGAAAATGCGTAAATCACCGGGGACGGATTCCATATATCCCATACAATTAAAGAATTAAAAGATAGCATTGTTGTGCCGCTAACAAAGATTTTTAATGCGTCTATTTCTGAGGGGTGCGTACCAGATAATTTCATGTTAGCAAACGAAACACCTATCTTTAAGAAAGGCGATAAAGCTGCGGCGGGAAATTATAGGCCAATCAGTTTAACGTCTGTTGTAGGTAAGCTACTGGAATCAATAATTAGGGTTTGTATAGTCGAACACTTAGAACTGCATAACTTAGAAATACGCAGCACGGTTTTAGGCGAAACAAATCTTGCTTAACTAATCTTTTAGAATTTTTTGAAAGCGTGGTTTTTCAAAGCATAGTGGTTAAGAGGCTGGGCTGCTGATTGGGAGGTCCTGATATCGAGTGCGAGAGAGAATTTTGTAATTTCAGGTCTTCCTTGGTGGGTCGTGGTTCGGATTCCACGTATAAGGTGAAGCGAAAAACTTGACCGTCGTCAGAATGAATAATTCGGGCGGAAGCGAACTCATGTATGCTCAATGACTTATCTTATTATGTATTTCATTAAGGGGACAATCTTATAACGCTTCTTTTATGAAGTGAAAATCAGTAATATATATATATATATATATATATATATATATATAAAGAGGGGGTGATTAAGATTTTTCCTATTACGGATGGATTAAAAAAATTACAAAGGCAAGGAAAAAAGCAAATGGTAGATGGTTGGAGGGTTGAGAGTGATCACCCTTCTTTAGGACATGCTGAATGAAAGCGAACTTCGAGCAGGATGGAATAGTATCAGATGAAAGACAAAGACGAGAGAGTTTTCCAAGGCTAAGGTGTCTTTAGGCATGAATTTGTTCTTGAACACAGTAAAGCACAATGAGGCGAGAACAAGTAAAGTTGAACCTAGGTTTTTTTCCACACACGAAGATCAATTTGATGGTCCATGCTCGCTCCAGGATTGGCTTGTTGGAGGAGTGTGTTGTTCTCTTGCGCGCCCCATCGCACATGACAATATATAGATAGATAGATATTGTGCGAGAAGGGTAAGATAAAAACACCCGCGTTTGACAATCAAATTTGATATTCCCACCATTTCAAAGCTAATTAACTGTAAATTTTTACAGAAAAGAATGCTAGCTGACATTCTATAATTCGTAATTAGCAGTGAATAGCGTATATTCTCAGCTTATGCTTATCAGTGAGCGCCTACTCACTTCGGCTATGATGCATTATTTTTAATGTGATTTATCAATCAGATAAATTTATCAGTATTGGAATATAGTTTTACCCCCAATCAAACTAAAGGTACTGGTTTAACACCAACCACTTCACCTTTTGAAAATTATGCATGCAAATGATGAAACCGAAAGTGTAAGATTGATTATAAATAGTCATAGATAACGATTGAAAATCTGTGGGCGTTCTAATCAAAGAATGATTGCCCGATTGCACAGGTTTCTTCCAGAAAGGGGGAAGAGAAATAGAGAGCGAAATTGAACCGTCCTAAACTGGAATATAGTTTTGAAAAATTAGGGGCAGAGAGCTTATGCCTGGAAATTATTATTATTTTGCAAATTGAAAATGTCTTCATCATTATACATGCTTAGCGTTTTAGAGTCAGGTAAAAATGAAAATAAATTAGAGAGAGATGGAGAGAGATGCTTTAATACCTGCTACCGTGAAGGTCTACACCATTATATACTGGGGTATTAGTGACATTGGAAGATGTATTAGGTCACAAATCACACATGTTTGAGAGAAGCTATAAACTGAGAGTCATTTGGGAGTGAAGTTTAAGCTTTATATCTACGTCCGAAACAATAAAACTCCAGCGAAAGAAGTTTATTATTGCTATTATACCCCGCTGATGTCTTTCGACTACAAAATTCTATTAAAAAACTGAGAGTTGTGGTCACTATTTCTTTTTTGTCATCGATGCGTGGTGTGTGAGCTCTCAAAGATTTGCCTGTTGTGTATATATATATATAGAGGGTGTTTGAAAACTTTCTGTACAAATTGTAATGGGGGATAGGCAACACCAAGACAAACCCTTTTCGTCTATAAGTGTATGTCCGCTGACGTCACCATTCGGCGCGAGAGGGTGCCGCTGCAATTGGCTAAAAGGTGAAGTGGGCTAAACTCGCGCTTGCCGCGGGCATTCTTAAATCGGACGTAGTACGCGTAACATGGAGCGCTTCACGACTGCTGAGATGGCTGACATGCATATGGTGTATGGGGCTGCCAATGGAAACGGAAGAGCTGCTGTGAGGTTGTACCGACAGCGCTTCCCAAACAGACGAGTGTCAAACCACCAAACGTTTGCGCATTTGCATCGGCGACTGCGAGAAACTGGAACATTCCATGCAAACATGCATGACACTGGTCGGGAGAGAAACGTGCGCACTCCTGACATGGAAGAAGAAATCCTACGGCGATTTGAGGACAATCCAAGCGCAA
>JAJOZX010001555.1:697500-737500 GCA_023014485.1 Bathynomus jamesi
TGGGACCGTACAAAATCTGCCTCTTCTCTCATTCCAGTTTGTTTCTATTTCATTTCTGAGGTTAGGGACAGAGCCCTCAAGTATGTTCCATATGTATATTATTGTGTACCGCTCTCGCCTTCTTTCAAGAGAGTAGAGTTCCAGGGATTGTAGTCGAGACCAGTAGTCTTCACCTTCCGTTTCCTCTATCTTAGACGTAAAAGTCCTTTGTATAGCTTCAATGCTCGCAATGTCTCTTTTTCTGTGGGGGCTTGTGAGTACTGAGCAATACTCAATTATTGGTAGGACTAGACTCTTCCATAATTTGAGCATGATGTTTGCTTTCTGCTGCGGAAGCTCCTCCAGATGATTCCCATTATTTTTCTAGCCGTTGTGATTTTGATTTTATAGTGCTCTCTGAATTCTGCATCCGACGACATTATTACTCCAAGATCCCTGACTTGTGGATTTGGTGTTATCTGTTTGGCTTGCGGAGTTTTGTACCCTTTTTTCTGTAACTCTTTGTTATTACCATATCTTAGAAGTTGGAATTTTTCTTCGTTGAACTTCATATTGTTGTCTTCTGCCCACTGGAATAATGTTTCAATGTCGTTTTGTAGTTTTCTTACGTCATCTTCGTTCAATATTTCCTTACATATCTTCGTGTCATCTGCGAAGCATGATACAATACTGTCCTTAATATCTGTATCAATATCTGCAATCATTTTTATGAACAGCAAGGGAGCTAATACTGTCCCTTGTGGGACAGAGCTCACGACTTCCGAGACTTCCGATTTAACTCCGTTTACCACCACTCTTTGCGTTCTTTGCGTCAAGAAATTAAATATCCACCTTCCTAGCTTTCCAGTAATTCCTGTATCCTTAAGTTTGTGTGCTATGATTCCATGGTCACATTTATCGAAGGCTTTAGCAAAATCAGTATATATTACATCAATGTTTTGTCCTCGACACAATGTTCCTAATATTTTCTCCTGGTGGTCTAGTAGCTGTGACAGGCATGATCTACCCGCCCTGAAGCCATGTTGATTTGGGTTGTACAAGTCTTTTTCTTGTAGGTAGTAGGTAATTTTGGCTCTAATTATGCGTTCAAAACACTTTATAAGGTGAGGTGAGAGCCACTGGCCAATAATTTTTGGGCATTGCTCTGTTACCACCTTTAAATAGGGGGGCAATATTCGCGTTCTTTAAGGGGAGTGGAATTTGTCCTGTGTCGAGTGATTTCCTCCATAGTAAGTATAGCGGTTTTGCAATACTCTCTCTGCATTTCTTCAGAAATGTGGCACTCCATGTGTCTGGCCCTGGCGCTGAATTGTCTCGCATCTGTGATAAGGCCGTAATTACATCTCCTTCCGTGAACTCGAAGTCCATTAATAGGTTTGTGCCGGGATTTGTTCTTGGTTGATCCGTTTCAATGTCGAAAAACTCGTCTGGGTTTTCCACTTCCATCTCGGACTTAGGGGTGCTAAACACAGATTTAAATTGTTCACTAAGCAGTTCACTTATTTCTTTCGGGTCATTTGTGTATTCGGCCTCCCCGTCTATCAACGGTCCAATACTCTCTTTACACTGCATTTTCCTTTTCGCAAAAGTGTAGAAGTATTTTGGGTTATTTTTTATGTTTTCTGCTACCTTGTTTTCCTCCTCGTTTGTCTTATGTATGAATGTTTGCTTTAGGTCCATTTCTATTTCGCCAAGTTTCCTCTCTAGTTTGAGTCTCTTTGCATCAGTTCTGCATCTGTGGAGATGTTTTACGGTTTGTCTTCGTTGCCTGAATAGAGTCCTGATTTTCCTCTCGAGCTTGCTACGTTTTTTTTCCTGTCTCTCTGGAATATGTTTCAGTATTATAGGTTTGGTTTCCGTCTCTATTATACATAGTATTTCTTGTGGAGTCTTCTCGTGTAGTAGCAATTCCCAATTTACCTCCTTTAAATCTGTATTTACGTTTTCCCAATTTACTTTCTTTGAATTTATGTTTAAGCCTTCAAATATTCCATCTGCCTCTCTGGGATGCGTTTTCGGACCTCTAGGTTCTAACTTCAATTGTATATCGATGAGGTTATGGTCGGAGAACTTTGTGTGCGTTACTTTTTTATTTATTATTATCTCGTTGTTATTTGTCCACATTAAATCCAAAACGTTCTCCTTTCTCGTGGCTTCACAGATTTCTTGGGTAAGGGCGTAATGTTCCATAATATCTAAAAGCATTGTTGCTTGAGTTCTGTCATCTTTAGTAATGTTGCCATGAAACTTCTCAACATATATAACTTCGTCATTTTTCTTCCATGATATGAATGGGAAATTAAAATCTCCGAAAATTAGAATATTTGTTACCGGAGTTTCAAGTAATTTTAATATGTTTTCTATTTCATTTGTAGTAAATTGGAATTCACTTTTTGTGTTGTTTGGTGGTCTGTAGATGTTCATAATGGTTAGGTTCAGTTCTTTTACTTCTAATATAATAACTTCAACTGTGCTGTTTGATTTCTTTACCCTCACTTCACATGTGTAAGTGTTTTTCACGTAGATACAACACCCTCCTCCTCGTCTAGCCACTCTATCTGCTCTGTATATGTTGTAGTCCAGCAATGCTATTTCAGTATTCTCGATGCAGTTTTCACAGCCTTTTTCGCACTTATGCTTGTGTGTTTCCGTTAGGCATATGATATCTATGCTGGTTTCCGTAGCTAAATTTTGCAAGTATTGTAATTTGCAGTCTGCATGGTCCGTTTAGAGGCCTTGTATATTTGTGTATAATACATATATACATATATACATATATATATATACATATATATATATATATATATATATATATATATATATATATACACACACATACATATATATATACACATATACACATATATATATACACATACATATATATATATATATATATATATATATATATATATATATACATATATATATGCACTCTCTGTATATGTATATATATATATATATATATATATATATATACATTAGGGTGGATTGATTTTACATATTTTTCGATTTCCATATTCTAATAGAGACAAAAACTTGCGCATGCATGAGAAAATAGCCTCTGCAAAATCTTAACTTAATAGGTAATCATCTTCTGCCCCCGGCAGAGCGATGAAAATCATATTTTAGTAGTCAAAAACGTATTTTTCTTATAATTTTTAAAATATTTCAATATGCATCAAAATTATGCGTGTGTGTTATTTCATGCCTAAGCAACGATATAAATGCTATGGGAAATATATAAATGCATTATTTAAGACAAAGAGCCGATCTGAAAATATGTATATAAAATTTTTATAAATTACCTATTTTTTCAACATTTGACGTTGTTGCCGGGGGCAAAAGATATTAACGTAGGACAACGCGCTTGGAAAAACGATCATATGAGGTCTTTTTCATCGACTTTATAGTTATTAGGAATAATTTTGATGCATATTGAAATATTTTAAAAATTATAAGAAAAATACGTTTTTGACTACTAAAATATGATTTTCATCGCCATGCCGGGGGCAGAAGATGATTACCTATTAAGCTAAGATTTTGCAGAGGCTATTTTCTCATGCATGGGCAAGTTTTTGTCTCTATTAGAATATGGAAATCGAAAAAAATGTAAAATCGATCCACCCTAATATACATACCTCTATATACACACATACATATATATATATATATATATATATATATATATATATATATATATATATACCTATATAATCATATATATATATATATATAATTAACGTAAAGAACGACGATTGTATAGGAGATATTCCGCGCAAGATGAGAGAGAGAGAACGAAATTAATTATACTGCGTGTTTGCTGTTAAATGTATATATATATATATATATATATATATATATATATATATATATATATATATATATATATATATGTATGTGTGTATATATATGTGTGTGTGTATATATGTGTATATATACACATATACATATATATATGTATACACACATATAGCCACATATAGGCCTCTATACGGACCATGCAGACAGTAAATTACAATACTTGCAAAATTTAGCTACGGAAACCAGCATAGATATCATATGCCTAACGGAAACACACTTACATAAGTGCGAAAAAGGCTGTGAAAACTGCATCGGGAATACTGAAATAGCATTGCTGGACTACAACATGTACAGAGCAGATAGAGTGGCTAGACGAGGAGGAGGGTGTTGTATCTACGTGAAAAACACTTACACATGTGAAGTGAGGGTAAAGAAATCAAACAGCACAGTTGAAGTTATTATATTAGAAGTAAAAGAACTGAACCTAACCATTATGAACATCTACAGACCACCAAACACCACAAAAAGTGAATTCCAATTTGCTACAAATGAAATAGAAAACATATTAAAATTACTTGAAACTCCGGTAACAAATATTCTAATTTTCGGAGATTTTAATTTCCCATTCATATCATGGAAGAAAAATGACGAAGTTATATATGTTGAGAAGTTTCATGGCAACATTACTAAAGATGACAGAACCCAAGCAACAATGCTATTAGATATTATGGAACATTACGCCCTTACGCAGGAAATCTGTGAAGCCACGAGAAAGGAGAACGTTTTGGATTTAATGTGGACAAATAACAACGAGGTAATAATAAATAAAAAAGTAACGCACACAAACTTCTCCGACCATAACCTCATCAATATACAATTGAAGTTAGCACGCAGAGGTCCGAAAACGCATCCCAGAGAGGCAGATGGAATATTTCAAGGCTTAAACATAAATTCAAAGAAAGTAAATTGGGAAAACGTAAATAAAGATTTAAAGGAGGTAAATTGGGAATTGCTACTACACGAGAAGACTCCACAAGTAATACTGTGTATAATAGAGACGGAAACCAAACCTATAATACTGAAACATATTCCAGAGAAACAGGAAAGAAAACGTAGCAAGCTCGAGAGGAAAATCAGGACTCTATTCAGGCAACGAAGACAAACCGTAAAACATCTACACAGATGCAGAACTGATGCAAAGAGACTCAAACAAGAGAGGAAACTTGGCGAAATAGAAATGGACCAAAAGCAAACATTCATACATAAAACAAACGAGGAGGAAAACAAGGTAGCAGAAAACATAAAAAATAACCCAAAATACTTCTACACTTTTGCGAAAAGGAAAATGCAGTGTAAAGAGAGTATTGGACCGTTGATAGACGGGGAGGACGAATACACAAATGACCCGAAAGAAATAAGTGAACTGCTTAGGGAACAATTTAAATCTGTGTTTAGCACCCCGAAGTCCGAGATGGAAGTGGAAAACCCAGACGAGTTTTTCGACATTGAAACAGATCAACCAAGAACAAATCCCGGCACAAACCTATTAATGGACTTCGAGTTCACGGAAGGAGATGTAATTACGGCCTTATCCCAATGGCGGCGCCGTCTTTCAGGATGATAATGCACCAATCCACACCGCTGTGGTCGTTAAAAACTGGTTTGAAGAGCATGTTAGTGAAGTAGAACGCTTGGATTGGCCTCCACAATCCCCGGATCTTAACATTATCGAGCATCTGTGGTGTCAGTTGGAGCAGCAGATCAGAAGCCGATTCCCACCGCCGGCGTCTTTGGAGGAACTGGAGCAGGGTTTGCTCGAAGAATGGCTCAGGATTCCTCTAGCCACTGTCCAAAAGCTGTATGAATCAATTCCCCGACGCATTGCAGCTGTTATTGCCGCTAAAGGAAGACCAACTCCATATTAAGAATAAAAACCGCCATTTATCAAGGTGTTCATGTTATTTTGGCCAACCCCTGTACATATACACATACATATACACATATACATATATATCTATATATATATATCCATATATATATATATATATATATATATATATATATACATTAGGGTGTCTCTTATTGGGTAGTCAAAAATTGAAATGTTGAATTATTTTATCTGCGCCCCCTAAAATAGTTCCATTTAGCATAAAAACTAAAGCTTGAAAGTTTGACACAAATTGGCTCATATTTAGGGGTCGCCCCCGGCTAATAAAAATGGTGACTATGGCATAATAGCTCCTGACATATGATTATGCTCATTATACACATAATTCCTTCCTTCTTTTTTTAGTTTGATTCGTTTTTATAAGTATAGGCCTTCTTATTTATCATTGATCCTTTTCTAACCTATCCTTGATGTTGTTATAATCCATCCTTTGGTCCTCAATCCTTCTTTATCCCAATCCTTTTTCTCCTATCCAAAATCCTTCCTGGCTCTTTTTTTATATACAATCAGCAATGAAGCATTGCTACAAAAAAAAACCATTAGTTTATTATATAGAGATAAATTCAAAATGCCAGTGCTATTTACATACTTTAATTACTTTAATTAGCATTATTTCCTTATACAACATTTATTTAATATACAATGATTATACAATATGGTGTATTTTAAAGTGCGACCTCATTGATGGTTATTTTTTGAGAAGAACAGTTTTTGATGGAACTGGGTGACTCTGGCGGTGTTTTGCAACAATTTGGAGCAGGAACTGGAGCTGCTCTTCCCCCACTGTCAATTTCTTATTCAGCTCTTGAACTAAAGCTACTGCACGTTCTGCCCGGTCATTTACAACAGATAGAGCTGCAACAATAGCTCTGGCCCTTAAATATTCACAGTTGGATGTCCAAGTGCTGGGTGCCTTGTTCAGAAATCCTTCTGGCAAATTCAGCTTAGTAAAGAATTCTCTAGTATTTCTTGTAACAAGTTGGTGTAGTCCTTCACCAGAGCAGAAGGTCGATTCAGGAATCCGAGGACGCTTGGGTGGTCTATCAGTGGACTCATCTTCTAATGCCTTTACCATGCGTTTCTTTACATCTGTAGTAATTCGCTCATCAAAGAAAGCAAGACCAACTGCTTCTTCAGACAGGTACCATAAGTGGTTAGAGAGCTTTTTTTTAGTTGCATCAGAAATCTTTTTGTTAGGATAATTAATCAATGACCTCATAAGGAGCCAGTCATTAAATGGGGTTTCAATAGGGAGTGAGGATGTTGTCCAAGCCTTCATAGAGATGAGAACAGAAAAAAGGGAAAAATCTCGAATTCCTCGTTCTTCAGTCTTAGTCATCTTGAACTGGTTTCGAAATAGCCACATCTTGATAGAATAGAGCGCTTTGGACATCCAGCGAGCTCGATGCATGGCACCTGGTGCACGAAACTTGATGCCTTTATTGGGGACACCTCCAAGAAAGATGATGGACAGATCCAAAAGTTCTTGATAGTCATCCCGTAGCATAGGTGCCTGGGATCTAGCAAACTGAATTAGTTCAGTTTTAGACTGGATAATTGCTTCTTTAGTAATCGTGTCTGTCTCACCTGTTTGGAACTGGCTTTGATCAACAGAAGTCCAATTGTCACGAAAACGCTTAAAGATCAATATCTCTGGACCAGTTGATGTAGATCCCAATGTTGCTTCAAATGCAGCTCCCAACAATAAATCTAAAACATGGTGTCTACAAGGCAAGTACAAAACATCATGTCCCAATTTTGCTTCGATGAGGGCACAGGCTCCACTATATTGACCCGTGTTTGAAGCTGTTATATCGAAACAAATTGCTTTTACTCTCTCTGTAATTCCCCAGTCATTCAGGCAGTTAAAGACGGCTTCAGCTTGTGCTTCTCCAGTTGAGTTTGGGATTTTGGGGACACCAAGCAGCTGTTCAACACCAGGTCCTGACACAAGTACTGGGAGACGATCAATGTGCTTGTGCGAGGTGAGGTCCTCCATCATCTTGCCATCCCAGTGGACTGTCATAGAACATTCTCCATGGAAATGCTCCTTAAGTTCTTTAGCATGACGAGCTCGGTTCTTATTTCGAAGGCGATGGATAGAATGTTGGTTTATGTTGTAATCTGAAGCGTCCAAACCAAAGCTTTTAGCTGCCTCTGCGAGGATAAATGTTGCCTTTCTAGAGGAAATTTGTGTACGATCCAAGGCAGCAGACATCTGAATAGTCATGATGTTTTTCATGCCTCATTTTTTCTTAGATTTTGGTAAAGCACAAGCTCCTTTGGGCTCCTCCTCCTCATTCTCACTTTCATCAGTGTTGCTGGAAGATGTGGAAGAAGCCAGTACAACTTGACTAGTAGACGCCTCCATCAAAGATTCTGACTTTCTTTTTCTCTCTGCCTCAGCTTCCAACCGTTTGACTGCATTTTTTGTGCGGTGAAGATGTACAGTGTCCACACCACCGATTGAGCCAGGACGACCTTTTTGTCTTTGCAGTTGAAGGAACTCCCAGTCCTCACGATTCTTGATCAGCTTCTCAGTGTCTCCATGGGCGATGTCAAAGAGATCTTCCAATCGCTCTACAAAATCAGCCTCCTTGGTTTTATGGCTCTGGCTTGTTCTGGAAGCATGCTTCTTTAAGCAAGTCCATTCGTTAAAGAAATTCACTAACTTCTTCATGGCATGAGGTTCCTGCTGAGTAGGAATATTGGCCTTATCCCAGATAACTATTGTGGCTCGAATAGATTGACGCAGAGCATCGCGGATTGTCATGTTTTTCTCTCTGTGGAGGTGCATAAAATAACCAAAAGCTTGCCTATATGACAGCAGAACACTGAATGATGACAAATAAACAATTGCAACATAATCTGGAGCATTCTTGATGAAACATGTTTAAACAGGTTGATCTTGTCTTATCAAGCAATATTTTCAGCTACAAACTTGACAATTATCTCTAATATATTCATTTAATTGAATTCATCATAAATATGATGATTAATTAATTAAAAACATATGTTTAGTATACTTGACAACTGCTAGTAATTTCAAATATTAATTGCATAAATAATAGCTATATTTTATGAACTTTAATAAGCGGGGGCAACCTCTAAAAATTGTTCAATCCAAAAACAAATTTATATGTGATGTTTTTTCAACCAGTGGAACTGGTTGAGGGGGCGAAACCTAAAAAAATCAACACTTCGAAAATAAGAGACACCCTAATATACATATATATATAAATATATATATATATATATATATACACATATATATATATATATATATATATATATATATACATATATATATATATTATATATATATATTAGGCCGTTTCGAAAAATCGAAATTTATGATGGCTCAACGCACACATACTAAAAAAGTAATATGTCATGAATAAAGACTTCATGCAAAATATTAAGACAAGAGCTTATTGTTATCCCACCCCTCAATGCATATCTATTTTACCCCTCATGAGAAAATTTTCATTTTTCTGGCAAATATATTTATTTATTTTGTGATGTCCTCTTAAATTTGGTATATAAAATTCATAAATAAAATTGGAAGATAAGTAGGTCATTTTCAGGAATGGTCCAGTAACCCCCCTATATTCTTTAGAGAGAATTCTAGAAAATTCTTCCTTCAGGATAACTATTCTAGAATTTCCATTTTTTCTCTTTATGGATTATATGATGTTTTATTTGCTTTTTCATCTATAATTACTGATATTTTCACAAGTTTACTGTTCTAGAAAGGTTACTTCATGTTACTTTACAACTTTCTTACAGTAATCAAGTCATAATATAATTTAGGTGAGTGATTAATGATTATATTATATTATTATTAAGACTAACAGGTGGTAAAACTTTTTCCCTCAGAATTATGGCAAAAACCAGAAACAAGTGTGAAGTCTGGTTGGTCGGACAAGTGCTGGAAGAGGGTTTTTCTGAGAAGCAGCTTCCAACTAACAGTGATGTCCTTAAACGTCTTTTTTATCACATTAAGGTGGGAAAGCAAAATGTCTCTGTAGCTTGCGCAACTGTAGCCAATGAAGTTATTGCTATGTGGGAAAAAGCCTCCTTAATTACATCCCACAAGCCTTATATTGTCTCAAAGCTTAGAAGGCTTTACAATAAGCATGAAGGGCTGGTCAAGAACCGAACTCGACGAACTCCTACCCAAGAGAAGAATGAAGCAGAATTTGTCACCAGCTTAAAGAAGCTTTTCGATATAGCTCATTCAGAAGTGGAAACAGAAATAAAATTGCAGGAGGATAAAGATTTTCTTAAGGATCAAAGGAACGATCGTAAAATGATTATGGGTCCAGAAGACAAGGAGTTTTCAAGAAAGGCAAAAGCACGACAGATAAGCATGGAAAGAATGGAAAAACTTCGCAGGAAATCAAAGGAAGAAATGAGGCAATTGACAAAGGTTGTGGATCTCAACCAATGTGAAAATTCCGGTTCAGGAGGAAGTGAAGAATCATCTGGTGATGAATTGTTCTACAGAGCACTCTCATCATCATCTTCAAAAAAGGAGAAGCTTGAAGCAGGTGTAATTGTTAGGGATAAAAAGTTCTTGGCTGCTCTGGACCGCACTGGAACATCTGCAAGAGCTGCTATGCACATTGTGGCACCTGCCCTTTCAGCTGCTAGAGTGGAAATTGAAGAGATCACACTTTCATCATCCTCTATCTACAGGTCTCGGCGATCAACACGGATGCAGATGGGAGAAGACATTAAAGCCAGTTTCCAACCAAATACCCCTTTAATAATTCATTTTGATGGAAAGCTTCTTCCATCCATGCATGGGGGTAAGATTGATGTAATGCCCATTGTTGTGACTGGTGCAGGCGAATTAGAAAAATTACTGTCTATTCCAAAGCTTATTTCTGGAATGGGAGAAGAAATGGGGAGAGCAGTTTTAGATTTCTTGAAGCAATGGCCACAAGTAAATGAGTGGGTAGCAGGCCTTTGTTTTGATACTACTGCAAGCAATACAGGTATCCATGCTGGGGCTTGTACCATCATCCAAAAGGCCCTTCAGAGATCACTCCTTTTTCTGGCATGCCGCCACCATATCCACGAGCTTCTTATCACTGCAGTTTTTGACATGTTTTTCTCTTCTTCGGGTCCACAAATTCCCTTATTCAATCGATTCAGAGATTGTTGGGATAACATTGATCAGCAGAATTACAAGCCCTATGAACCCAATGATCTCACCTCAGAATCTTTAGATCATTGGATCTTGAAGCACAGAGACAAGCTTATTTCTTTCATCAACTCCAAACTTCAAGAGGGCCACACTCGAGGTGACTACAGGGATACTTAGAACTTGCACTTATCTTCCTTGGTTGTCCAATGCCTAAAACAAATAAAGGCTCTGATAGCAGATTCCACTACCCAGGAGCTTACAGCAGAGCTAGATGGATGGGAAAGGGCATCTATTCCTTAAAAATTTACTTATTTAGGAACCAATTCCTTCTCACCCCTCATGAAAAACAAGCTCTGATACGAATAAACGCCTTTTCAGTGACAGTTTATCTTCAAGCTTGGTATACATCTCCAGTTGGAATTGATGCTCCAGCAAATGATTTGGCCCTCCTCAAGATGCTACATATCTACAAGATCCAGGTTGATAAGGAAGTGGGTGCTACAGCCCTCAAAAAACTTCAGAACCATGGTTGGTACTTGAGTGAGGATCTTGTAGGATTTGGCTTTTTCTCAAACCTCGTGACTGAAGATGATGAGGTTCTAATGCTCCACAACCTTCACCACGCGCCTCCTCGAAAAGTGAGGGCAAGAAAGGTGGACCCCCGAATGTTGCAAAACCCCAATGACTTAAAGATTACCAGTTTTGTCACAACTCAAACACAAGACTTCTTCAAGTGTTTGAAAATAGAAATTCCCAAGAAACTTGAAGACATTGAGGAGCACCGTAATCGGGTCATGGCAGTCAAAGTAATCAACGACTGTGCGGAACAAGGAGTCAAACTGGCTACAGAGTTTAATGAGAAGCTCACAAAGAGTGAGGAAGAGAGACAACTGGCCTTTCAAATCATTGAAAATCAGAGAAAGGAGGTCCCTCAGCCACTGAAATCCCTATATTCTTAATCAATATATGTCTTAAATAGAATTTAAGTCGCTTTGTTTTAAAACATATTTTTCGTTCAGTCTTATATTTGCTCTAATTATCCATTAATGTAAAAGAAGTGCCATCTGAGGGGTGCCTTTTTATCATTCAAATAAAATGATATTTTGTCTATTTGTTTTTCTTCCTTTATATAAAAAAATAAAAGTGTGTGCGTTTATCAAAATTCAATTTGAAAAATTACCATATAATCGTGAAACGGTCTAAATTACTGTATATATATATATATATATATATATATATATATATATATATATATATATATATACATACATATATATATATATATATATATATATATATATATATATATATATATATATATATATTAGGGTGTCTCTTATTGGGTAGTCAAAAATTGAAATGTTGAATTATTTTATCTGCGCCCCCTAAAATAGTTCCATTTAGCATAAAAACTAAAACCTGAAGGTTTGACACAAATTGGCTCATATTTAGGGGTCGCCCCCGGCTAATAAAAATGGTGACCATGGCATAATAGCTCCTGACATATGATTATGCTCATTATACACATAATTCCTTCCTTCTTTTTTAGTTTGATTCGTTTTTATAAGTATAGGCCTTCTTATTTATCATTGATCCTTTTCTAACCTATCCTTGATGTTGTTATAATCCATTAATCCATCCTTTGGTCCTCAATCCTTCTTTATCCCAATCCTTTTTCTCCTATCCAAAATCCTTCCTGGCTCTTTTTTTATATACAATCAGCAATGAAGCATTGCTACAAAAAAAACATTAGTTTATTATATAGAGATAAATTCAAAATGCCAGTGCTATTTACATACTTTAATTACTTTAATTAGCATTATTTCCTTATACAACATTTATTTAATATACAGTGATTATACAATATGGTGTATTTTAAGGTGCGACCTCATTGATGGTTATTTTTTGAGAAGAACAGTTTTTGATGGAACTGGGTGACTCTGGCGGTGTTTTGCAACAATTTGGAGCAGGAACTGGAGCTGCTCTTCCCCCACTGTCAATTTCTTATTCAGCTCTTGAACTAAAGCTACTGCACGTTCTGCCCGGTCATTTACAACAGATAGAGCTGCAACAATAGCTCTGGCCCTTAAATATTCACAGTTGGATGTCCAAGTGCTGGGTGCCTTGTTCAGAAATCCTTCTGGCAAATTCAGCTTAGTAAAGAATTCTCTAGTATTTCTTGTAACAAGTTGGTGTAGTCCTTCACCAGAGCAGAAGGTCGATTCAGGAATCCGAGGACGCTTGGGTGGTCTATCAGTGGACTCATCTTCTAATGCCTTTACCATGCGTTTCTTTACATCTGTAGTAATTCGCTCATCAAAGAAAGCAAGACCAACTGCTTCTTCAGACAGGTACCATAAGTGGTTAGAGAGCTTTTTTTTAGTTGCATCAGAAATCTTTTTGTTAGGATAATTAATCAATGACCTCATAAGGAGCCAGTCATTAAATGGGGTTTCAATAGGGAGTGAGGATGTTGTCCAAGCCTTCATATAGATGAGAACAGAAAAAAGGGAAATATCTCGAATTCCTCGTTCTTCAGTCTTAGTCATCTTGAACTGGTTTCGAAAAAGCCACATCTTGATAGAATAGAGCGCTTTGGACATCCAGCGAGCTCGATGCATGGCACCTGGTGCACGAAACTTGATGCCTTTATTGGGGACACCTTCAAGAAAGATGATAGACAGATCCAAAAGTTCTTGATAGTCATCCCGTAGCATAGGTGCCTGGGATCTAGCAAACTGAATTAGTTCAGTTTTAGACTGGATAATTGCTTCTTTAGTAATCGTGTCTGTCTCACCTGTTTGGAACTGGCTTTGATCAACAGAAGTCCAATTGTCACGAAAACGCTTAAAGATCAATATCTCTGGACCAGTTGATGTAGATCCCAATGTTGCTTCAAATGCAGCTTCCAACAATAAATCTAAAACATGGTGTCTACAAGGCAAATACAAAACATCATGTCCCAATTTTGCTTCGATGAGAGCACAGGCTCCACTATATTGACCCGTGTTTGAATCTGTTGTATCGAAACAAATTGCTTTTACTCTCTCTGTAATTCCCCATTCATTCAGGCAGTTAAAGACGGCTTCAGCTTGTGCTTCTCCAGTTGAGTTTGGGATTTTGGGGACACCAAGCAGCTGTTCAACACCAGGTCCTGACACAAGTACTGGGAGACGATCAATGTGCTTGTGCGAGGTGAGGTCCTCCATCATCTTGCCATCCCAGTGGACTGTCATAGAACATTCTCCATGGAAATGCTCCTTAAGTTCTTTAGCATGACATGTTTAAACAGGTTGATCTTGTCTTATCAAGCAATATTTTCAGCTACAAACTTGACAATTATCTCTAATATATTCATTTAATTGAATTCATCATAAATATGATGATTAATTAATTAAAAACATATGTTTAGTATACTTGACAACTGCTAGTAATTTCAAATATTAATTGCATAAATAATAGCTACATTTTATGAAATTTAATAAGCGGGGGCGACCTCTAAAAATTGTTCCATCCAAAGAAAATTTATGTGTGATGTTTTTTCAACCAATGGAACTGGTTGAGAGGGCGCAACCTAAAACAATCAACACTTCGAAAATAAGAGACACCCTAATACATATATATATATATATATATATATATATATATATATATATATATATATATATATATATATATATATATGCACATATATAATATATATATATATGTGTATATACACATACATGTGTGTGTATATATATATATATATATATATATATATATATATATATATATATATATACACACACACATGTGTGTGTGTATATATACATATATATTTTTATATATATTATATATATATATATATATATATAACGTAAAGGACGACGCTTGTATAGGAGAACATCCCGCGCAAGAAGAGGAGGGAGAACGAACAAATGAAAAAATGAGGTAACCACCCGGGAATCACCGGGATCTTCCGATTGCCGGTCAGATATGATAACCACTACACCATGGTCCTCACTCGATCAGAAGTCGTAATTCTCCTACATACGCGCAGAAACCAATGCCCCGAGGGGGGCACCTCCCGCATGTCGCACCTATATATACATTTCAACTGCAAAGAACACGCAGTATAATTAACGTGAAGAACGACGCTTGTATAGGAGAACATTCCGCGCAAGATGAGGAGGGAGAACGAACAAATGAAAAAATGCGGGAGGTGCCCCCCTCGGGGCATTGGTTTCTGCGCGTATGTAGGAGAATTACGACTTCTGATCGAGTGAGGACCATGGTGTAGTGGTTATCATTTCTGACCGGCAATCGGAAGATCCCGGGTTCTATTCCCGGGTGGTTACCTCATTGTTTCATTTGTTCGTTCTCCCTCCCCATCTTGCGCGGAATGTTCTCCTATACAAGCGTCGTTCTTTACGTTAATTATACTGCGTGTTCTTTGCAGTTGAAATATATATATATATATATATATATATATATATATATATAGGTGATCAGTCTTTCCTTGTGAACAGACGTGTTTTATCGAGTGTCCAGTGCTACCATTTGAATAAGTGGTTTTCGTTGAAGCGTTTAAAAAAAAAGTGTTTGGTGCATTCCTAACTAAATTAATTCGTGTTACTAATCATTCATTATCGAATATATTTCATTTACTGACTTTATTCATTACTATATTATTTGATTAAACCAACGCTAGTGCAAGTGGCTTGCCTTGTTTGTTTCCTGAAACTATTACTAACCGAGGTTTCATAAAGTTGAAATTCCCTTGGTTTGCCTTTTTTGTTTTTCAAATCAATCAGAAAACGTGCTTTCATAAGGTTCATTTTCCTTTCCTTCAGGGGGTCAAGTAGAGTGTGGTCACCTGCAGTGGCAAAAAGGAAAAACGGAAAAAAAAACGCAGTCCGTCGAATAGGGGACAGATAAGTTTTAGTAATACTTTTTCATTTAGAGAACTTTTGTCGGTAGCTTAATTGTATATTCATTTAGTATAAATTTGTTACAAGAATCTGTTTTATGCGTTTCAGGAACATTTTTGCGGGTTTGCTCAGGTGACGGCGCAATAAGGACGCGGTAGACCTATGTTGTAATTTATTAATTTCCAAGCGATCTTTTTTTGTTTTTTTATTTTTAACTAATTAAAAGCATGGCACCCCCGTCAAGTACTTCGAGTCGCTGTGAAGGGAAATTTGCCGCCTATGCGTTTACAATGGCTAATAATAATGAAGAGTTAGTTTGCAGGTGATGCTCAAGCATGGAAGTGCTGAGGAACGAGTTAGAACGTGAGAGGGAGGCCAGAGTTAGGCTTGAAGAAAGCGTGATGCTCCTGCAAAATTAGAATCCCTTGAGACTCCAGTTACGACCCCTCCTGCCTCAGTTTCTACTAATAATATAAATAGTACTAATAGCCCTCTCTCTTCCCCTAGTTCCCAACCCTTCGTTCGAGTGCGTAATGGAGCACCATTGAGAAAACCTAAGACTTGTCTACCAGTAATAACAAACAATAAGTTTTCTGTTTTAGGTTTCGAAGATGCTGATGAACCGGAAATACGACTCGTTGGCGATTCCATTGTTCGAGGGCAGCTCGAGGAATTCTGCTGGAGAAACCCTCGTCGTAGGCGCCGTTACTGCTACCCTGGTGCAAGGGTGGAGGATATAACTAATACTGTTGACCATTTCACAGACGGTACCGCCGAGGACACAACGTATGTTATTCATGTGGGTACTAATAACATTTTAATTCTAGATTAGAAGAACTGCTGGCTAGGTACAGGAACTTACTAGAGCGACTAAAGGAGAAAACTAATAAGATTGTTTTAACAGGTATACTGTACTTCCTCGAATTATCCAACGTAGCGATTTCTACAGCAAGGCGACCTATATCAATAATAACCAAAAGTCTCTTTGCCAACAGGAAGGAGTGCATTTTCCGAATTTTTGGAACAGTTTCTACGGCAGGAGGAACTAGTTCCTCAGAGATGGACTTCATCTTAATGACGTTGGAGTTGCGCGTTTAGGAAGATTATTTCATAAAACTGTCTCTTCTTTTCAGGCTGCCATAACTCGAACGGTCCAAGCGTAAATTCCACAAATTTCCCGTGCGCTCGCGAAGGTGTCGCAATTACAATTTGAAGGTTCAATCCTTAAATGCGCGTAGCCTACGAAAAAAAATAAACGAATTTTTTTCTTTAATTGATTGTAAAGACTGATTTAATTGCGATAAATGAATCGTGGCTTAGCACTGAAACACGTCACTTTGTATGGGAGTATCAAATTAGAGGTTATAGACTTTTTGTTAAAAACAGAATAGGTAGGCGAGGAGGCGGTGTTATGTTGTATATCAAAGATAATATTGCGAACGTAACTGAAGTAAAGCACACAATTCAAGAACCGATAGATTCGACTACAGTATAGCAGAACTTAAATTCAACGATTTCAAACTTGTTGTTGCGGTTATATATAAGCCTCCTAATCAAACAGCTGATACGAACGAAGCGTTATATCGTGAACTAAAGAGAATAATAGAAAGTGAGCAGGCTTTAGTTATTGGTGAGTTTAATTGCGCCAACGTGAATTACGATGCAATGCAGGGAGACGCGGAAGGTAATCGTTTAGTTAATTTTGTCGAGGATAGCTTTCTTATTCAAAAGGTCGGGGAACCTACGAGGTTGGACAGTATTTTAGGTTTAGTAATAACTACGGATGATAGGCTAATTACTGATCTTCAAGTAATAGTACCGTTAAGCAATAGCGATCACAATATGGTAGAGTTTGTCCTCTCAGTAAGTCACTCGAAACGAGCTAACTCGACTAAAATTCCTAACTTCCAGCACGCAGACTTTTGTAAATTTCGAAATAAATTGTCACACGTCAATTGGGAAAACGTAATGGGGAAATCCAACGCAAAACTAATGTGGGAATCGTTTGAAACAGTATTTAGGACTATAAATGAGGAATGTCTAACGTACAAAATTAAGCGTGCGAAAGTAAATAACAAGCCATTGTGGTTTACTTCTAGAGTAGGAGAAATTATAAAGAGTAGAGATAGAGCTTATAGGCTACATAAGTGCAATAAAGACAATTTGTGGTTACGAAACAACTACATATCTCTAAGGCGTGAAGCGAAAAGTGTAATAAAAAAGTCCAAGCGCGAATTTGAAATCTCCATAGCTCGTGACGGTAAAGAAAACCCCAAACGATTCTTTCAATACGTCAACAATAGAAATCCAGTAAAAAGTGTCTTGGGGCCGTTGAAAAATGTTAACGGAGATTTAGTTTCTGAAAACAAGGAAATGGCTACCTTGCTAAACGAATTCTTTACCTCTTTTTTAGTATAGAAGATGTAACGAATATCCCTACGGTCATAGACATAATACCTTTTGATGATGGTAATATTTTGGATAATATTGTGGTTAGTGAAGGGAAGGTAATGCGCTATATTGATAAAATGAAAACGCATAAATTACCGGTGCCGGATTCCATATATCCCATACAACTAAAAGAATTAAAAGATAGCATTGTTGTGCCGCTAACATAGATTTTTAATGCGTCTATTTCTGAGGGGTGCGTACCAGATAATTTCAAGTTAGCAAACGTAACACCTATCTTTAAGAAATGCGATAAAGGTGCGGCGGGAAATTATAGGCCAATCAGTTTAAAGTCTGTTGTAGGTAAGCTACTGGAATCAATAATTAGGGATCATATAGTCGAACACTTAGAATTGCATAACTTAGTTAAAAATACGCAGCACGGTTTTAAGCGAAACAAATCTTGCTTAACTAATCTTTTACAATTTTTTCAAAGCGTGGTTGACGTTTACGATAGTCATCGGGCGGTTGATTTAGTGTATTTAGATTTTCACAAAGCGTTTGACACCGTACCGCACAAAAGACTCATTGAATCAGGGATGCAGTAATAAATTGGATAGAAGAGTAGTTGCGAGGTAGGAAACAGAGGGTGGTCGTTGATGGAGAGAGTCGTGTTGGGCTAATGTAGCGAGTGGCCTTCCTCAGGGTTCTGTATTGGGCCCCTTGCTTTTTCTTATATATATATTAACGATTTAGATGTCGGCATAGTCAGTACAGTTTCAAAGTTTGCGGATGACACGAAGCTGGGTGGTAGGGCGATTAATGACGAAGATAGAGGTAAAATCCAGGAAGATCTGAATAAAATCGTTGATTGGTCAGTCACATGGCAAATGAGATTTAACGTCGATAAGTGCAAAATTTTACATATAGGTCCGCGTAACGGTTTTTAGGTTTTATAGCTAGGAATTTTGAGTACAAATCGCGCAATAGTATAGTTCCTCTTTGTAAATCATTAGTTACGCCCCATTTGGAGTACGCGATCCAATTTTGGAATCCGCATATGCGCAAAGATATAGACAAAATCGAAAGAGTTCAAAGAGAGCAACTAAGATGATTCCGTCGCTTAGGTCAAAGTCGTACGAAGATAGGCTTAAGGAGTTAAAATTGACTACACTCGAGACTAGGAGGCTAAAGGGTGATCTAATCTAGGTTTTGAAAATTATGAATGGGTTCGATAACGTAGACAGAGATAGCTTTTTCGAAATATCTCAATATAATCAGACCAGAAATAACGGGTGTAAGTTGACAAGTACATAGAAGGTTCGAGACAAAAGTTGCCAAAAACTTTTTTACGCATAGAATAGTAAATAGCTAGAATAGTTTGCCGGTAGAAGTAATTAGTAGCACGTCTATAAACATGTTTAAAAATCGATTAGACGCATATGTTGATAGATTGGGTATAGTTTAAGGTAGTAAAATTAAGGGTTGGATAAGCTAGATTTTGATTTTCTTGTGATTAAAGATCACAATAACCAGACTAGAGGTCATATTATGAAATTATTTAAGCCAAGATGTAGAACAAATTTAAGAAAACATAGTTTTACAAACAGAGTAATTAAGTTTTGGAACAGTCTGACAGAAGGAGTGGTGACTTCAGATACAATTGATTCTTTCAAAAGAAGGTTGGATAATTTAATGTCTGGAAGGGACATCTGGTGATAGTGTTTAAGCCCATTTTTATTGCATGAATGGTACTAGTTTATTTCATATATATTATGTACATTTAGGTGATAGATCCCACAGCTCAACACAAGTGTTGTGCGATAGAGGGAGGCAGCATCTTGGGTTAGGGATACTCTCTGTCCTTACACACCCCATTTAAAGAGATTCCTCTGCCGTGCGGTGCTTCTCATAGTACTGTGAAGTATTGAAAAATTCATGACCTTCACTTGCCCCACAAACACCTTTAAATGGGAGACCCAAAATGGGTGCACACACATTTCTACATTACTGTACAGTCTTTACAGCCACACCTACACTTTTCCTCCTAATTATATATATTGCAATGTATATGGTTGTAAATTGTGACTTGGTCCGCAATTGATATGGACAGGGACTTATTTTTGGTTGGCAAGGTACTGGTATTGATGTATACCGTAATGAAATTGACTGAATTCTTTGGATCTGATATATTTGCATGTCGGTTATAAATAGATATAGAGTGTAACATATTTGTGGATAGTAGTCTATTATGACTTGATCCTCTGGATCCAGAGAGTCTATCTTTAGTTTTAGATTGATAATTATTTAGTTTTGTAAAAATTGGCCGTTGCCAATGTACAGGCAGTTTTACATAGTGGAGCCACCTCGATGGGCCGAAGTGGCCCCTAGTGTGCCCAATATAAAAATTTCTTATGTTCTTGTGGTTTGGCCCACATAAAATTGTAGGTCCCCTCCGCCACCACGGAGGACATTCACAATACACAATTACGAACACAGTTAAGTAGACCAGCCATGAGTGGATCCTAGGGTCTTTGTTGGTCTGAAACATTATAACATTATAACACACACACACACATATATATATATATATATATAAAGGGTGTCCCATAAGTCCGGCATCATAGGAGAAATTCATATTTTCTATTTCGACAAACCATAATTCATATGCTCGGGATGCCAATTTCCAGTCCGCCATTCTCTTCAGTGACAAGGCTGTTTTTTATGGAAATGGTGAGGTAAATCGACAGAACACCCCCTGCTGGTCTCAAAACAACCCTCACTGGTATACCTCTTCAAAGGAACAAGGTGCATCTCGGGTGATGGTATGGTGTGGCATTTGGAAGGATCGCATCATAGGCCCCCTCTTTTTCGATGAACATGTCACTGGAGGCACCTACCTACCTACCTACGTATGCTCAAGGAAGAAGCATTTCCCAGTGTCTTGAACGAAGAAGGAAATTTCCCAACATGGTTCCAGCAAGACGGCGCTCCTGTACATTACAGCACCCAAGTAAGGGAATACCTGTACCAACAATTCCCTAGTGATTGGATAGAACGTCGAGGGCCTGTGGAATGGCGAGCTAGAAGCCCGGATCTCACGCCACTAGATTTTTATCTCTGGGGGCCACTTGAAAGCGCTGTTATATGCAGAGAAAATTAGGAGTGTTGAACATTTGCGGCAGCGCATTATTGCGGCATGTAACACCATTACTCCTGACATCATTTACCGTGTGCTTGCTCACTGGTATCACGTCTGAACTTGTGTATTGAAAACAATGGTGGCCATATTGAGCACGTTCTGTAAATAAAAGCTTTTGTTTTGCCTTTTTTTATTATTTTTCCTATGATGCCTGATGTATGGGACACCCTGTATATATATATATATATATATATATATATATATATACATATATACACACACACACACACATATAATATATATATATATGATGAATAAAACCACGAAGGAAAAAAGAAACACAATATATATATATATACATGTAAAAATGAACAATGAATAATTCTTATATAATCAATATTCATTTTTACATGAGAAACCATAGTCGCTTGAGCGAGTTTGGATAGAATTTCGACTTTTGCTTTCTATTTTTTTTCAGTGTCACAACCATGCGACCTACCATTTCTATGGTTGAGCAGTATACATGTTTGTGCCATTAGAAGTTCGCTGTGAGAAGCAAATGCCCCTTAACTGTGTCTCTCTAATTCTTCTTTAATTTCTCCCAATAATGACTTACACTGTACGCATGAAAATTTGAATAACTATAACATCATAAAGTAACTTAATTCCCTTCACGTTTTCCATACCTTGAATACTGAATCACGTATTTAGTATGTGGATATCTTTCATATTCAATGTATGGTAAATTCTTTAATAATAATAATAATAACTTCATTCTCTATAAGTCATTTTTTATATGTTGTTTCCTGTCTGATGTTATGTAGTATAAATATTATTATTCGACCATATTCATCCATACGTCCATATCTTATCTTGACCATTATCCTATATCAAATTTTTTAAATATTCATTTTTACTCATATCAGTCTATGAAATGTGTACAAAACTTTATGCATCCGTACCTGTTCATTGAAAGTCGTGCAAATACGTTCGCATGTATTATATTTTTTTTTTTTTTATTTTAATTATTTCACTCCTCGCAAGATATTCATAAATGCTTATGCAAATGGTCAAATTCCGCTAACCACAGCAAAAGCGAACGCTTCTGAGATGAATACCTCGTCTCGCTCTAATTCGAATTTATAGCACATTATTATGCGTGTTATGTTATATATATATATATATATATATATACCGTATGTGCCCATGTACTTTGTATTATATTCCTAACATCTTAATTGTCTATAAATATGAAACTGTAAAAACAAAAAGGTGTAGTTAACCGTTTAATTGTAATTAACTGTAATACTTTAATATAATGTAATTAATGTACTTTAATGACTGTAATTAATGATAATAATTTATATTGTAATTAATGTACTTTAATTAACGATAATAATTTAATATAATGTAATTAATGTACTTTAATGAAACTGTAATTGACGATAAGTGAATGTAAATTAATCCGTAATTGTAATTATAGTTGTTGTAGACCAAAATTACACTGTACTCAGTGATGTACTTAGATTGTAGTCAATGTAATTATGTCGCCCTTTAGAAATGTATACTTGGCGAAAATACGATTTTTTTTTTATTATTTTTAAAATTTTTATTTGGAATATTTCAAAATTCTGATTACGTGTTTAAAGGAGGAAACTTAACCTTCAAACTGCACTCCCCCAAAATTTAGGTTATATATAAAGCATGTAGTTGTAAAATAACATGACTTCGATTACGACTTCTTCTTCTTCTTCTTAGACTTCACTCCCAGAGGAGGGGGCAGAGGCCCCTTGCCTCCTTAATTTTTTAGATTCTGGCCTGAGCCATGGTCGAAGGAGGTCGAACCTCTACCCCTGTGAATTCAGAGCACTACCTGTACATTTTTAGCAGTAAAATACAGTTAGAAATAGTCTATCTTCTCCTTCGAGCCTTGCTCTCTTCAGAGAACTTAGTCATTAAAATTTCCCGATACGTTATAAGAAGAATCCGGGAATCTTCAGAGAATTTAGTAAGCCTCCCAGAATCCTCCAAGCCACTATAGAAGAACTCGGAGAATAATATAGAAGAAACTACTGCAAGTAACACATCCGTTGCTTCCACCTAACTAGAACCCCCGTCGACTTCGAACCTAACCTAGTATTATGGAAAGAGAAGAATTAACAACTGGCGACCCTATAGCTAGGATTTTAACAAGTGGCCACTCTTTGGCCACGATAGAAATTACCCTCCCCCAGGATAACAAAACTAGCGACCCCTGCATCAGGATTCTTCCAGTCTTCCAGACCCTGGAAATAGAACAACTGGCGACGCCCATTCTTCATCCAGGAACAAGTAGCCAGCAAGACACGTCTTCAGGACACGTCTCTAAGGATTTCGCCGTAGGAATCTTAAGTACAAAACTCTTTTTTTTTAAATAATCTCTAAACATTTGAAAAGCCAGTATTATTAACAGTTAATAATTAGTATCGAGCCAGAATTAACAAAAAACACAGTGAACATTCCATACACCAGTGATACATTTCTTTTTAGTGAAACCGAGTTATTTCCACTATTATAGTTAGTATAGAATAATTCTATTTTATGTACCAAACATAATATTACTGTACCTTCGCGTACATTCGAGTGAAATGTGTTTACATTTTGTATTTTTGTTTACAATTTTTTTCAAATTATTGAATTGAATTGACTTGCAAATTAAGAAAGAGAGTTTATAGAGAGTTTGTAGAGTTATAGAGATACTTGAAGTAGAAAATAGTAGACTCCACTGATAGCAGTTCAGTGCAGTCCATTTCAGTTAGTTCCAGTCAATCGGTTGCATCCAAGAGGGACAACCGCCCCAGATTATAATAGACTTCACTTGATAGCAGTTTCAGTCAAGTCAGTTTCAGTTAGTTTCAGTCAAGTCAGTTTCAGTTTCAGTCAAGTCAGTTTCAGTCAGTTTCAGTCAAGTCAGTTTCAGTCAGTTTCAGTCAAGTCAGTTTCAGTCAGTTTCAGTCAAGTCAGTTTCAGTCAGTTTCAGTCAAGTCAGTTTCAGTCAGTTTCAGTCAAGTCAGTTTCAGTCAAGTCAGTTTCAGTCAGTTTCAGTCAAGTCAGTTTCAGTCAAGTCAGTTTCAATCAAGTCAGTTTCAGTTGGTTTCAGTCAAGTCAGTTTCAGTCAAGTCAGTTTCAGTTTCAGTTAGTTTCAGTCAAGTCAGTTTCAGTTGCAAGTCAGTTTCAGTCAAGTTCAGTCAAGTCAGTTGCAAATCAGTTTCAGTCAAGTCAGTTGCAAGTCAGTTGCAAATCAGTTTCAGTCAAGTCAGTTTCAAGTCAGTTGCAAATCAGTTTCAAGTCAAGTCAGTTTCAAGTCAGTTGTAGTCAGTCCCAAGGAAGTTGTAGACAGTTGTAGTCAGTCCCAAAACAGTTGTAGTCAGTCCCAAAACAGTTGTAGTCAGTCCCAAAACAGTTGTAGTAAGTTTCAAGACAATTGTAGTCAGTTTCAAGACAATTGTAGTCAGTTTCAAGACAATTGTAGTCAGTTTCAAGTCAGTTGTAGTTCAAGTCAAGTTGAAGTCAGTTCAGTACAGTCAATTTAATTCAACCCTTTTTTGTTGTAAAAGAGAATTTAATTCAACCTGAATTTAAGAGAATTTAATTCAACATGAATTGACAGGTTTCTGTCTTTAATTCAACCTTTTTTTTTTTTTTGTTGTTGTAAGAAGAAGGGAATTGACAGATTTGTCTATTTTTGCATCCAGTAATTGCGTATATAAATATATAGGTGAAATTATATATTTTCTTGTAACAAAAACAGATGTACAATTGTTTATAATAATTTTTATAATTATTGTAATGTATCATGTCATCCCATAAGTAATGTCGTTTTTTAGATCGGAATTTGAAGGACAAAAAAAAACTCAACTGAAACTTTTTAATCAAGTATATGTTTTCCATCGGAATCAATGACACTCTGCCAACGTTCTACAAACTTTTCAATGCTATGTTTATAAAATTCAGGCGGTTTTGAGGCAAAAAATGTATAAAGACTGGTGTGCAGGTCATCTAAAGAAGTATACTGTTTCTCGTCAAGATAGTTTTGCAGACTCCTGAAGAGGTGATAATCTGAAGGCGCAAGGTCTGGAGAATATGGAGGATGTGGAAGTTTTCCCACCCAAGCTCCTCAATTTTTGCAGAAGTGATCCGAGCGGTATGAGGACGTGCGTTGTCGTGCGTAATGGAACATGATTCCTTTCCGATTAAGACAAAGAAGATCTCTTTTCTTTTAGTGCAGTGTTCAATCGATCCAGTTGTTGACAGTAGACTTGAGCGGTGATTGTTTGGTTGTGTGGTAAGGTTTCAAAGTGTATTACACCACCTTTATCCCACCAAACACTAAGCAACACCTTCCGAGGGTGAAGATTCGGGTTTAGCTGTGGTGTCGCTGGTTCTCCGGCACAAACCCACTGTCGACGGCGCTTAACATTCTGGTACAGTATCCACTTTTCATCACCAGTCACTAAACGGTGCAAAAACGGATCTTGCAGTTCACGGGAATGAAGAGCTGTGCTAATGTTTACTCGCACCCTCAGATTGTCGACCGACAATTCATATGGCACCCATTTTCCTAACTTAGGCACTTTCCAGAGTTGTTGCAAATGTCGATGGATGGTGGACGGGGATGAATTGAGTTTCTGGGCCAATTCTTCGACAGTTGTTGAACAGTCTTCTTCAAGTGCGGCTAACAGCAGGTCATCATCAAACTCAGCAGGGCGTCCAGAGCGTGCTGCATCTCTCAAACAGCAGTCACCATTCCTAAACTTTGAAACCATCTTTGACATTTCCTCACATGCAGAATATCGTTGCCATAAACGTCCTGAATGTTTCGCGTTGCTTCAGTAGTAACTATTCCCTTTTTTGAACTCGTAAAGCATTATATGCCTGATATGCTCTTTTGATACCGCCATGTTTATGAGGGTTCACATAAAGCAAAACACACGTCTTCACTGGTCAAGGTCTGCAAAGTATGTAACGAAACACGATAGATCTCCTCTTAGATATAACCTTCGGAAAAATTATGCTTAAACCGAGTAGGACTAGTTTAAACTTAATCTATCGTAAAAAACGACATTACTTATGGGATGACCTGATATATGTGATGATAATTGTTGTGTAATAATTAATCGATCATGTACCTAATTTATCCTGCTCTGTACGGTCGTGAAATTTACCCGTATGACCGCACATACCCTAAATTTAAGTTGTTTTTTATTTTTTTAAATATTATATGTTTAGTTCATTAAAATGCATAGTTGATTTCTATTTTTAATTTGTATTTTTCATTTTCTTTGTTCAATTAATCGTGAGTAATTGTCCTTAAATTGTTATTGTACCATTTCTAAAGTATCAAATGAAAATTATAGTCAATTTGACACACTAATATATGGCTAGGAATGTTACTAGTCGAATTTAATCCCATGTTAAAATTTAATTTTTAATACCGTGAGATTTACTTTCATTACTTGTAAGATCCTCTAAGTGCGATTTTTTTCATTACCTTAGTATGTGTAAATGATTTAATTACATAAAATGTATAATCCTAATTGAATTTTATTACATTTGACACATATTCGAATTCATTTTCCTTCTGTACCACAAGTCACTTTTACACTAAAACTCATACGCATACATCATCATTAATACTACCTGTATTATAATTGAATAGTAATTCGTTTAAACTTAAAGGATTTTATAACCCGACTCCCATTTTAAATTATTATACATTATTTTTAAACTTTGTCAATTCGAAAACTTTCCGAATCCCTGCACATACACACGCATGTATGCACACTATATACACTATATATACAAACCTTATGCTAAAATCATTGGATATCACAATAAACTATGCTATTTAATCTTAATCATTTTTGCTTACTATATATATCTTGCTTATGCATTTATTCAGTTAAATTAACAACCCTCTAAGCTAATCTGTCCCTCAAAATTATAAAATACACACTTGACCACAGGTCTATACATCGTCCATTACGTAATTCGATTTTCACCTACACTAGTCAATAAAATTAGTTTATTAACTGTATGATCATGATAACTAAATACTTTTAAAATTTAATAATATCATTGTTTGTCTAAATCAACGTATTAATCATTTTATTCTGTTTGTATAAAATTAAAGTGTTAATCTTTGAATTTTTATATTTTACTGTGCGTTGTACTCAACCACCCGAACTCACTTGTTCTGTATAAAATTTGTATTGTAAAGAAAAATTCGTCATCATCTAATTTGAATTCGTTAGGATGTTATTTTCTCAATTGTATTGTATTGTTGTGTTAATATCATTCTAGAGGGAAGAGCCCTGTAAAAATGAACAATAAATAAGTCCTATATAATCAATATTAATTTTTACATGAGAAACCAAAATCGCCTGAGCGAGTTTGGATAGAATTTCGACTTTTGCTTTCTATTTTTTTTCAGTGTCACAACTATGCGACCTACCATTTCTATGGTTGAGCAGTATACATGTTTGTGCCATTAGAAGTTCGCTGTGAGAAGCAAATGCCCCTTAACTGTGTCTCTTTAATTCGACTCCTTTAATTTCTCCCAATAATGACTTACACTGTACGTATGACATAATTTCAATAACTATAACGTCACAAAGTAACTTAATTCCCTTCACGTTTCCCATACCTTGAATACTGAATCACGTATTTAGTATGTGGATATCTTTCATATTCAATGTATGGTAAATTCTTTAATAATAATAATAAAAACTTCATTCTCTATAAGCCATTATTTATATGTTGTGTCCTGTCTGGTGTTATGTGGTATAAATATTATTATTCGACCATATTCATCCATACGTCCATATCTTATCTTGACCATTATCCTATATCAATTTTTTTAAATAATAATTTTTACTCGTATCAGTCTATGAAATGTGTACAAAACTTTATGCATCCATACCTGTTCGTTGAAAGTCGTGCAAATACGTTCACATGTATTATATTTTTTTATTTTTTATTTTAATTATTTCACTCCTCGCAAGACATTCATAAATGCTTATGCAAATGGTCAAATTCCGCTAACCACAGCAAAAGCGAACGCTTCTGAGATGAATACCTCCTCTCGCTCTAATTCGAATTTACAGAACATTATTATGCGCGTTATGTTATATATATATATATATATATATATATATATATATATATATATGTATATATATACTAGTGATGGATCGAATAACCGCAACCGCAACCGCACTACAACCGCACAAAAATTCACAACCGCAACCGTAACCGCAACCGCCGTTCCATAAGTGCGGTTGCGGTTGCAAAAGCTGGGGGAAAGTGGTAGGTGGGATGAACAGTGCGATGGGTCCTCGTCCCTCATCCTGGTAACACACTTAGTGCAAAATATGGTTTTAATTAATTTGACCTATTCTTTCATAATAGCTATATAAGTTTAGAATATACTTCATTTAAATAGTATTTATTTAGTAAATACCTTGTTGAACACAAGTTTTGCAACACACAAATAGCGGTAACGGTGTATTGCAAAACTTGTGTTCAACATAAGGTATTTACTAAATAAATACTATTTAGTATATATTATGTACCAAGTGTGGCTAAATCGCACTATAGTGGCTAAATCCAGTTAATAATTACGCATTTTTCCTAGTATATGATAACCGCAACCTCAACCGCGGTTGGAAAAAATTCGACAACCGCAAACACAACCGCAACCGCGGTTGTGAAAAACAGACCACTCGATCCATCACTAATATATACACACCGTATTTGCTCATGTACTTTGTATTATATTCCTAACATCTTAATTGTCTATACATATGAAACACTGTAAAAACAAAAAGGTATAGTTAACCGTTTAATTGTAATTAACTGTAATACTTTAATATAATGTAATTAATTTACTTTAATGAAACTGAAATTAATGATAATAATTTATATTGTAATTAATGTACTTTAATTAACGATAATAATTTAATATAATGTAATTAATGTACAGGGTGTCCCATAAGTCCGGCATCATAGGAGAAATTCATATTTTTCTATTTCTACAAACCATAATTCATATGCTCGGGATGCCAATTTCCCGTCCACCATTCTCTTCAGTGACGAGGCTCTTTTTTTATGGAAATGGTGAGGTAAATCGACAGAAAACCCGCTACTGGTCTCAAAACAACCCTCACTGGTATACCTCTTCAAAGGAACAAGGTGCATCTCGGGTGATGGTATGGTGTGGCATTTGGAAGGATCGCATCATTGGCCCCCTCTTTTTCGATGAACATGTCACTGGAGGCACCTACCTACCTACCTACGTATGCTCAAGGAAGAAGCATTTCCCAGTGTCTTGAACGAAGAAGGAAATTTCCCAACATGGTTCCAACAAGACGGCGCTCCTGCACATTACAGCACCCAAGTAAGGGAATACCTGTACCAACAGTTCCCTAGTCATTGGATAGGGCGTCGAGGGCCTGTGGAATGGCCAGCTAGAAGCCCGGATCTTACGCCACTAGATTTTTATCTCTGGGGCCACTTGAAAGCGCTGGTATATGCAGAGAAAATTAGGAGTGTTGAACATTTGCGGCAGCGCATTATTGGGGCATGTAACACCATTACTCCTGACATCATTCACCGTGTGCTTGCTGACTGGGTATCACGTCTTAATTTGTGTATTGAAAAAAATGGTGGCCATATTGAGTACGTTCTGTAAATAAAAGCTTTTGTTTTGCCTTTTTTTATTATTTTTCCTATGATGCCTGACTTATGGGACACCCTGTACTTTAATGAAACTGTAATTGACGATAATAAGTGAATGTAAATTAATCCGTAATTGTAATCATAGTTGTTGTAGGCCAAAATTACAGTGTACTCAGTGATGTATTTAGATTGTACTCAATGTAATTATGTCGCCCTTTAGAAATATATACTCGGCGAAAATGCGATTTTTTATTTTTCTTTTTAATTTTTATTTGGAATCTTTCAAAATTCTGATCACGTGTTTAAAGGGGGAACTTAACCTTCAAACTGCACTCCCTCAAAACTTAGAGTATATATAAAGCGTGTAATTATAAAATAACATGACTTCGATTACTTCGATTACGACTTCTTCTTAGACTTCACTCCTAGAGGAGGGGGCAGAGGCAACTTGCCTCCTTAATTTTTTAGATTCCGGCCTGAGCCATGGTCGAAAGACGCCGAACCTCTACCCTTGTAAATTCAGAGCACTACCTGTACATTTTTAGCAGTAAAATACAGTAAGAAATCGTCTTTATCTTCTCCTTCGAACCTTGCTCTCTTCAGAGAACTTAGTCATTAAAATTTCCCGATACGTTATAAGAAGAATCCGGGAATCTTCAGAGAAAATTTAGTAAGCCTCCCAGAATCCTCCGCCTCCAGAATCCTCCGAACCACTATAGAAGAACTCGGAGAATAATATAGAAGAAACTACCCCAAGTAACACATCCGATGCTGCCACCTAACTAGAACCACCGTCGACTTCGAACCAACCCAGGCTATAGACGGAGGGGTACCACACTATATATAATATACAATTATACATATATATATATGATATACATATATATATGATATACATATATACAGGGTGTACAGAAAGTCAGGATCTATTTTTGTGAAGCACTTGGAAATTATATGGAATTCAATCATAAAATGATAAAGTGGTAACAATTATTAAATAATTAAGAGTAGGATTCGACGTGACGCCCATCAGTGTCCCTGCACAGCTCAAATCGTTCCGCAGCATTTCTAAACACATTCTGGAGCATTTGCGGGGTTATGTTATCTGCAGCAGTTCGTATACGTGTACGTAAGTTTTCAAGACTCGTAATCTTCGTCTGATAGACGTGTGATTTGATAAAGCCCCATACAAAGAAATCTAAAGGGGTTAAATCTGGTGATCTCGCTGGCCAAGGTCTGTTGCTTCCGCGTCCGATCCAGCGATTTGGAAAACGTCCATTTAGATAATCCTCAACAATTTTGGCATAGTGACAAGGAGCACCATCATGTTGATAGACGACGGTACTAACAATCCTATCCCCGTCGTCTATCAACATGATGGTGCTCCTTGTCACTATGACAAAATTGTTCAGGATTATCTAAATGGACGTTTTCCAAATCGCTGGATAGGACGCGGAAGCAACAGAACTTGGCCAGCGAGATCACCAGATTTAACCCCTTTAGATTTCTTTGCATGAGGCTTTATCAACTCGCACGTCTATCAGACGAAGATTACGAGTCTTGAAAACTTACGTACACGTATACGAACTTCTGCAGATAACATAACCCCGCAAATGCTCCAGAATGTGTTTAGAAATGCTGCGGAACGATTTGAGCTGTGCAGGGATACTGATGGGCGTCACGTCGAATCCTACTCTTAATTATTTAATAAATGTTACCACTTTATCATTTTATGATTGAATTCCATATAATTTCCAAGTGCTTCACAAAAATAGATCCTGACTTTATGTACACCCGGTATATAATGTTATAATGTTTCAGACCAACAAACACCCTAGGATCCACTCATGGCTGGTCTACCTAACTGTGTTCGTAATTGTGTATTGTGCATGTCCTCCGTGGTGGCGGAGGGGACCTACAATTTTACGTGGGTCCGAACCACAAAGAACATAAGAACATAAGAAATTTTTATAGTGGGCACACTAGGGGCCATGTCGGCCCATCGAGGCGGCTCCACCATGTAAAAACTGCCTGCACATTGCCAACAACAAATTTTTACAAAACTAAATAATTATCAATTTAAAACTAATTAATTACACTGGTCAACAACAATTTTGTCACAAGGGTTTTGATGGGTGTTCTAAGTGTACTTTTTCATGCTGAATCTAAATATGAAATCAGATTTTTTCTATCAGGCTTAGTTTACTTGGGACGCTATGTTCATTTTTTCCTCATTTAGCGTGATCACCGGATAAAAAAATAATAACATATTATATATAATTAAGTATATAACAATATTATAATATAAAACATTATAAAAATAATAAATATAATAATATATTGTATTAATTAATATAACTATAATAAAATATATTAATATTAATATATATGTTGTATTAATTTTTCTGTAAAATTACTACAATTTATTCCTTTGGGGAGAAAGTTCTGATAATGCTGGCAGGATAAATTTGGTCGGAGCAGCAGACTGTGCAGGTTGAAACATGTTTGTACCTGTTCAGACATGAGCCTAGTTTCTGTGTGTAGAGCAGCTCCAAGTCAGTCTGCTTGTAAATGTCACAGTGTTAACAGCTAGTGTCTGTTGCTTCTTGTTAATTTTACACCAGTGTTGTATTCAGATAGATGTTTTGTAATGCCGCGGAACTGTCTGAATCATCCTAATTCCTTTTGTTATGTATGCGGTGATCTAACTTTAAAATCCCAGAAACGTAACTTTCCACCATTAGTAAAAAAATGCTATGAACTTTATTTCGGATGTAAAGTAGGCGATCAGGACAAGAGTTGGGCCCCTCACATTTGTTATGTGACATGTGTAAGACTACTTACAGGATGGCTAAACGGTTCACGTCACATGCCATTTGCTATTCCAATGATTTGGAGGGAACCCAAAGATCACACAACAGACTGCTATTTCTGCCTGGTAAATACAAAGGGGATCACTTCAAAAACAAAGAGCCTTATGAAATACCCTAATCTACCGTCTGCAATGAGACCAGTTCCCCACAGTGCTCAACTTCCAGTACCAAATCCTCCTGAACATGTAAGTTTAAGTGATGAGGAATCAAACGTAGCTGTAGCATATCACGAGGAAAAAGATGAAGACATTTCTGATCCAACATTCTAGGCTACCTGTTCCTCCAATGAACCACATTTACTGTCACAAGGAGATCTAAATGACCTAGTTCGTGATTTGAAATTATCTAAGAAGCAGGCTGAACTTTTAGGTTCAAGATTAAAGGGTTGGAATCTACTGCAACGTGACACTAAAGTTTGTTTTTTCCGCAGCCGCCATGATGAATTCAAAGAATGGTTCTCCCATGAAGATGGACTTGTGTTTTGTAAAGATGTTAATTCAGTCATGGGGGCTCTTGGTCATGAACATAACGTGGATGAGTGGCGATTGTTCATTGACTCCTCAAAAGTCAGCTTGAAAGCAGTCCTTCTTCAAAACGGAAATAAATTTCCTTCTGTACCTATTGCACATGCTGCAAACATGAAAGAGTCATACGACAACATGAAGTTGCTTTTAGAAAAGTTTCAGTATCAGAAATATAAGTGAATATCTGTGGAGATCTGAAGGTCATTGCACTTTTGCTAGGGTTGCAGCTAGGTTACACCAAGTACTGTTGTTTTTTATGTGAGTGGGACAGTAGGGACAAGCAAAACCACTACGTTAAGAAGGATTGGCCAAAACGCACCTCACTTGTTCCAGGCAAGAAAAATGTTGTGAATAGTTCACTTGTTCACCCTGAGAAAGTGTACCTTCCTCCTTTGCATATCAAGCTTGGACTTATGAAAAACTTTGTTAAAGCGATGGATAAAGCGCAAACAGGATTCACATACTTGAGAAATAAGTTTCCCCAGATCAGTGATGCCAAGATTAAAGAAGGCATTTTTGTAGGCCCTCAGATCAGAGAATTGTTAAGAGATGAGAGATTTGAAGGAGAGTTGAATGAAGTTGAGAAAGCTGCGTGGCAGAGTTTCAAAAGTGTCTGCACAAATTTTTTGGGAAATCACAAGGCCGAAAACTATCCTGAAATAGTAGGAGATCTTCTTAAGTCTTACCAAGCAATGGGGTGCAATATGTCATTAAAGGTTCATTTCTTGGACTCTCACTTGGACTTTTTTCCGGAAAACCTGGGTGCGGTAAGCGACGAACATGGTGAGCGTTTTCATCAGGATATTTCTGCCATGGAAAACCGTTACCAAGGCAAATGGAGCCCCAGTATGCTGGCTGACTATTGCTGGACTCTTAAGAGAGACATGCCTGAGGCAAAGCACAGCAGAAAATCAAAACAAGCTACTTTTTAAACTACAGGTATGTCTTTTCGATCATATTTTAATAAGTATGTAACGATATGGGTTTTTAAAAATTAAATTGCATGTCACACAAAAACCAGACCTGATAGAGAAATTTTACAAACTTATTTGGATTCAGCACAGAAAATACTATAAGAATAAGGTATTTTCATTCTTGGGACACGAAGATACAGAGGATCAACTCATAATAGACTACTATCCACAAATATGTTACACTCTATATCTATTTATAACCGACATGCAAATATATCAGATCCAAAGAATCCAGTCAATTTCATTACGATATCCATCAATACCAGTACCTTGCCAACCAAAAAAAAATAAGTCACGGTCCATATCAATTGTGGACCAAGTCAAAATTTACAACCATATACATTACAATATATATACTTACGAGGAAAAGTGTAGGTGTGGCTGTAAAGACTGTACACTGTAGGGTGTGTCAATTTGGGAGGTGAAAATTAATTTTTGCCAATTCCTTCACTGAGGGGTTTTAAAAATATGTTTTTGGATGTGAAGAATTCAAATCTGCTATTATTTTTGTGATTGCTCAACACTTAGCTTGGTAAATCTACGTTTGATTAAAAAGCACATAAATTGCTCTCGGAAAACAACATTTATTAATTTTACCTTCTCAAAATGTCAGGTAATGCTATAAAAATTTTAGTTTCTCTGCATAAAACATATCCTAGTAATCATAAAACATATCCTTGTAATCATAAAACAACATTAGAAAGTAATGACATCAGTAAAAAAAAATATTTAAACAACAAGTTTCATCAAGTCTTGCTTTGATTCGTTCTTGGACATCAGCCGCCGACTTGCTTCTTGGCCTCTGATATAGCCCTCACGTTTCTCATGTGTATACAACCTGCCTGCTGCCTCTGTGACTTGTTTCACACACCTCTCTATTGAATGAGCATGACAGGGCCACTGTGAAATTTGCATAGGCTTGTCAAAGAACTTCTTTACTTCCGCTGTAGTCAGTTTACATGTCAAAGGAGGTTCAAATACCCCGTCAGACCAGTCTGTCAGCTCCAACACGGAAGAAGCACTGGGGTTGATGGAAGGTGTCTTCCTGGGACGTACAGAAAGATCTCCAAGTGTGTCATCATCTCCACCCCTCATGTCAACAATCTTTTGGACACCAGCTCTCCTCTCCTCACTGTCATCTGAGCACAAGAGTGTCTGGATTATCATTTCGCTGAATGCATACCATGCTCAGCGCTTGATGGTTGGCAAAACAGCATCCACTACAGCCTTCTTTTGCAGCCTAACTAGCCGCAGCTGAAACAAGATGCGGCGTGGGCCTTCCACCCAAGAGTGTTTTACTTTGATGTTGAACCAACAGGGGTAGTACACACCAACAATGTATTCCACTATCAGTCTTAAGTTGTTGAGGGTTTTGCCTTTAAGGCCATGTTTTGAAACCCATATGCGACAAAGCCTGTTTGCTGTTGTCAACCACCTTGAATGGCTCACTGGACCAATTTCAAGAAGGGCCAGATCTATGGGAAGTTCTCCTGTCCTTATGGCCTGTGTGATCCTATACCCGTACGCTTGATTAGTAGAGAGATCCTTTACGACATTGTCACTCAGTGAAGTAAGAGGCTCTCCAATTGAGAGTTTGGTGAATGAAGGATCAATTTCAAGTTCGGTTGCAGTGTCTAGCATCTTGCCAATGTTACCTGTCCACTTGTTGTTAGACAAGATCTTCCCATCCAGTGCTGTGATCAAGTGTCGCAGGGGTAACTCGTTAGTGTGGAGGGCACAAACCAACCAGATCAGCTTACGGCAAAGCTTGACCTCTACCCAATGCATGGAACCACCCTCCCAGCCAGTGTTAACATTTGTAGAATCACCTCCAATGGCCTGCAGGCTTTTATCAATGCCCTTCTTCTTCATGAAATCTACAAGATTATCAGCAATAACTTCAGCAGGTTTTTATCTCGTTGAGCCTTTCTCAGGAGTGAAGTGGTAGAGATATCTTCCACCTGGCTCACTGCACACAGAATAATGCTCTTCTTTGATGATGCTGGGGAACTGACGATCTGAATTGTCTGCTTTCAGCATAACTTTAGTTGTATCTTGACGGCCGTCAAAGAAGATGCAGTCAATTTCACCCTTCTTACAAAGATCATCAAATTCCTGATCCAGGGCTCTCATAACTTTTTCTTGGGCCCTCTTGACTTTATTGTGATCAACTACAAGTCTCTTGTCTTCTTCAGTGATCAAGCCAGCATCCATAAAGGCAGCAATGGTGATGGCAGCTGTGGCACGCAGGCCAACACCATATCTGATGCTATGCATAGCAACATTAAGTATTTCTAATGTGTTGTACTCTGGCTTTTTATTGGAAGTTGAAGACGTGCTTGGTATTTCTAATGTCACTTCATAACTTCCATCTTTTCCATCTTGAGCATCAGCTATTTGTTCTTCATTTTCATCATCAGAGAAAATTATTTCATTTGATGGCATTGAAACATCCTGCTTACTTGTCTGCTTATATTCAGCAAGCCTTCTTCTTTCGTCTTCTTGCCGCTTCTGCTTTTTGACTTGTCTGTTGTGCTCAGGTTGATCTGGCAAGCCAATCTGATGTGGTCCAATAGAACCAGACTTGTCTCTCTGACCTTTAATGAAAGCAAGTTCCTTCACAGGGATCTTCATCTCCCTAGGGCATGTACAGTTAATGTGAGTTTCGTTTTTGCAACCAGCATCTGCAAGGCAGCCAAATTCAGAGCAGAGAACAATTTTACACTTGCAACTGAGGATGTCAAAAAGCTTGTCAAGTTTTGCAATGAAAGCCTCTTTGACATGTAGCTTTCCTCTCCCAAGAGAAATGTTTTTGGCCTGCTCCCAGCTCTCATGGATGTTGTTTAAGATTGTGACTCGTGAATTTACAACGGGGGCTACAAAAGAACTGTTTGCTCGTTCCCACTTTTCAAGCACTTTAGGGTAAATGTCCTTTGCAAGACTGGCTGCTGGGTAGTTTCTCACATCCTCACCACTTTGTTCTCTTAGCAGTAGCCCATATTTCAGAACGTCTCGCAGAGTTGGGAGTTCAGAGGGCAACAACTCTCTACCAGTTCCAATTAGGTTGCTCATATGTGTGAATGTCCCCAGTCTTGTCCTCCTTTTAGAAGCCATTGTAGGTCAATTCCCACTGGTTAGGATGGTAGCACTGACGGACAAGTAATCTTCAGCACACTGATGAATATGTTTCAACCTGTGAAATAAGCAAAAACAGCAGTGCATTATATATACAGCATATATAATTATTAATATAATAATTATTATATAATTCCACAAAAAAGTCAAAAAAGTCACTATTTTTATGTAGCTTCTTACCAAGCAAACCTAATTTATATTAAATTAACAAAAATATCTTTAGAATTCCTAAGTCATGCTGCAACTTTTTAGCACCCCTCATATTTGGAATTTGAAAGTTGAAAAATTCGACACACCCTACAGTGAGTGTACAGTAATGTAGAAATGTGTGTGCACCCATTTTGGGTCTCCCATTTAAAGGTGTTTGTGGGGCAAGTGAAGATCATGAGTTTTTCAATACCTCACAGTACTATGGGGGGCACCGCTCGGCAGAGGAATCTCTTTAAATGGGGTGTGTAAGGACAGAGTATCCCGTAACCCAAGATGCTGCCTCCCTATATCCCACAACACTTGTAAAACTATGTTTTCTTAAATTTGTTCTACATCTTGGCTTAAATAATTTCATACTATGACATCTAGTCTAGTTATTGTGATCTTTAATGAAAAGAGAATCAAAATCTATTTTATCCACCCTTAATTTTACTACCTTAAACTATACCCAATCTATCAACATATGCCTCTAATCGATTTTTAAACATGTTTATAGACGTGCTACTAATTACTTCTACCGGCAAACTATTCCAGCTATTTATTATTCTATGCATAAAAAAGTTTTTCGCAACTGCTGTCTCGAACCTTCTACTTGTCAACTTACACCCGTTATTTCTAGTCCTATCATATTGAGATATTTCGAAAAAGTTATCTCTATCTACGTTATCGAACCCATTCATAATTTTGAAAACCTTGATTAGATCACCCCTTAGCCTTCTAGTCTCGAGTGTAGTCAATTTTAACTCTTTAAGCCTATCCTCGTATGACTTTGACCTAAGCGACGGAATCATCTTAGTTGCTCGTCTTTGAACTCTTTCGATTTTGTCTATATCTTTGTACATATGCGGATTCCAAAATTGGATCGCGTACTCCAAATGGGGTCTAACTAATGATTTATAAAGAGGAACTACAGGGTGTCTATAAATGTTTACCCTGAAAACAGTATGCTCTCATATTTTAATGACGAATCTTACATCCGTTTCCCTTTTACAGGTGATCTCGTACACGCATAGAGTTTCTGTGCTGGTGTGTTTCGTCTACCGCATTCGCCGCTAGGAGCGCTGTAGTAGCTGTTCAGTTAAGATGGCGTCTGTGACAGAGAAGGCACAATGTGTTGTGTGGCTTGCAGAAACAAAATCTCCTGTCAGTGTTCAGCGAAGGTTCAGAACAAAGTATGGAAAGAATCCATCTGATGTGAAGTTAATTAAGTCGTGGATGAAAAAATTCTTGGAAACTGGAAACGTGGGAAAGGGAAAGAGCAGTGGTAGACCATCAGTTTCCGATGGGATGGTGGAAAACATTCAAACTGCTTTCACACGGTCACCAAGGAAATCGGTGAGACAAGCGTCATGCCAACTAAAGATACCGAAGTCTACGGTGCACAAGGTGTTACACAAACGTTTGAAGTTACACGCCTACAAGGTACAAATTGTTCAAGAACTGAAGCCTGATGACCGTCCAAAACGTGAACAATTCGCTATTGACATTTTGAAGAGCATTGACGAGGATAATGACTTCTTGTTCCGTGTCTGCTTTTCAGACGAGGCTACGTTTCATCTTAGTGGTAGAGTCAACAGACACAATGTGCGTATTTGGGGATCGGAAAACCCACGTGCCGTGAGGGAGCATATTCGGGACAGTCCGAAGATCAATGTCTGGTGTGGACTAATGCATGACCAGATAATTGGTCCTTTCTTCTTTGCTGAGAACACTATTTCCGCAACTGTGTACCTGGATATGCTCACCAATTACGCCATCCCCCAGCTGCAGGACAGGCAGCCAACTGTCATCTTCCAACAAGATGGGGCAGCCCCTCAATGGGCGCATGTTGTTCGTGAACTTTCGACGCAACATTTCCAAATCGACGGATTGGCAGGGATGGGCCAATCCCATGGCCCCCAAGATCACCAGACATTACCCCGCTGGATTTCTTTCTCTGGGGTCATGTTAAAGATTTGGTTTATGCAACAGTTGTTCCAGATATCAGGACATTGCGAGAACGCATTACGGATGCAATTGCAACAATTAACCGACAAATGGTGGAAAATGTGTGGCGTGAGGGTGAATACCGTTTAGACATTTTACGTGCCACTAGGGGTGCACATGTGGAAGCTTATTAAGTTCATTAACTATGTATAAAAACTTTGTATATTTATCTACTTATGATTAAAACTGTGTTTGAATACGAGTGTTTATTTAAAAGCTATAGCATGCTT
>JAJOZX010001555.1:742500-745000 GCA_023014485.1 Bathynomus jamesi
AAAACCCTCACAGCAGACAAAAAAATTTCATATGCATACCAGTGTAATATATATATATATATATATATATATATATATATATATATATATATATATATATATATATATATATATATATATATTAAGGTAGGTTGATTTTCCGCATTTTTTTAGATATCGACTTTCGACTAGTCGAGATAGTCAGGGCTTAATATGATAATAACTGACAAAAAATTTCAGATCCCTAGCTTTAACCGTTTTTTTAGGAAACCGTTTCAAAAATCGTCAAAAAATCGTACCGAAAAATACAGCATTTTCGCAATTTTCGGCCGAAAAAATCATGCTATTTTCATAAAAAAAATCCTGAAAAAAGTTACAATTTCATTGAAAAAAAGTAAAAAAAACATGTACAGAGTCAAATAGACACATTTCGATCCCAAGATCATCATAATTTTCACTGTGAGAGCCCTTAGAAGCAAAGGAAGGCCTCATCTGGCGGCTTAGGGCTTTGGCCAGAATGTGTTTGTGCCTTGATTCGAGTCCATAAACAGTATGGGAAGCTTCAGATGTCAGCTTCACGGCCCTTTCAACACTCTGAGAAAAGTCTTTTGTGAGAGCAGGTTCACAGATGCCACTTTGAGAAAGGTTGATTAGTTCTGACCAGTGGGTAGCTTCAATGTTGATGGCTGTGATCTTTTTCAGCCTCTTCTTGGCTGGCTTCCCACTTCTGAAAGAATAATAATTAATTTATTTTTTATTCCAGTTTAAGATTTAATCCCTATTAGTCTCAGAATTGCTGATTTAATTTAACTTAAATTTAAAAAAAACAAACCCGAGTTCTAGAAATCCCCATAATCGAATTTTTTTTCAGAAAGAAGGTAAGATTATTTCCATTATCAGAGTGGAGGGGGGGAAGTGCGATAAGAAAATGTGAAAAAAAATTCGATTATGGGGATTTATAGAACTCGGGCCTTTTTTTTATTAAATAAATCCCCATAATCAATTTTTTTTTTTCACATTTTTTTAAATTAATAAATGTTTACCTGATGGACAGAATTTTCTTGAGAGCAGCTTCTCTCACTTCCAAGTCATCAGACTTCATCATGGAGTACAGCACATTCTCGGGCAGCAAGGCAAAAGCATGGTACTTCAGGTTCTTGAAAGCAACACCCTGGATTTCTTCAGACTGCTGCTTGATCCTCTGGATCATGTTGAAGATGTACAGCTGCTGATTGTGGAACTTGCTGTCCCTTTTGATCTCACTTCCACAATGAACTTGATGGCCTGGTAAAGCTTATCCTGTAGTTCTGGAGGGTAAGCACCTCTGGTCCACAGACACATCAATCTAATTGCCAAAGTCAACCATCTTGCATGGTTTAATGGTCCAATTTTCCAGGCAGCAAATCTTGGGTTGACTTTGCCACTGGAAATTTCAAGCACATACTCCAAAAGAAGACTGGTCGCTACTGAGATCATTCAGTGTCTCCTCAGCAAATTCCATGTCATACAGGGGGCCACTGAGTTTGGTGAATTCCACTTGTGGAAGATCTTGGTAGTCAATTTCACAGAGTTTTCCCAACTGACCAGTGAAAGCAGTGGGACTTTTGGTACTGCCATCAAGATGCTTGAAAACAGCTCTGAAAGGAAGCTCATTCTGATGGAGTGAACAGCCAATGGTGTGCAATTTCCGCTCAATTTTATTTTCCAGAGCTGTTACAAGGCCTCCCTCCCAGCCAGTGTTTGTATTTATGTTGTCAAGGAGGACAGCTTTCAGGGTATGAACACTGTTAAACTCCTCCAAGACACTAGTAACTTCTTCACCAAGAAGAACTCCAGTCGCACCTTTAATTGGGATGACTCTGTGAGTAAGATATGTTCCACTTTCAGTTCCCGGCTCCTTTGTGAAAGTCAAATGGTGCTCTTGTCCCTTTCCTTTCTTCAGCTTAGTCTCCCCATTTTCATCCTTAACTTCTCTGTACAGCAAAGTGTCCTTGTCAACTTTTCCAGACCCTCATTGTGCTTTTCATCACTTTTCACTTTCATTCTAGCTTTTTCCTTGTCCATTTTCGATTTATCAACTATTATCTGTTTCACATCAAGGCCAGGCTTAAGCAGGTCCATAACTTGTAAGTCCAGGAGGAAGGCATTAGCAAGACTTAACCCAAGATTGGAAGAAACATCACCAGTGGTGTAGTGCTGTGGGAACGCGTGGGAACGGCGTTCCCTTACTTTTATTGGTAGACGGAACAGCGTTCCCTTACTTTTTGTAGACGGAACGGCGTTCCCTCACTATTTCAAATGAATCCGAACTTACAAATCTCTAACGTCATGAAATTTTAATTCCCACCCCTAGAAGAAATATGAGAAAGAATCATTAACTGCTTCATTTCTTTTAGCTTCGACTGAGGCAATGCTAGCCTATAAAGATCTGGTGAAACAGTCACCACGGCGTACCAGTTGTTAACTTTTTTTTAGTTAATCATTCCAGTTGTTAGCTATTTTTATTGATCGTACTGGATGT
>JAJOZX010001555.1:755000-767500 GCA_023014485.1 Bathynomus jamesi
GCTGCTGTACTTTGTTTCGCTACTTTTAAATCACTAGTGACTTATAACTCCTAAATCTTTTTCCTGCTCTACGCTTGTTAAATCTTTCCCTGACATACTATACGCAAAATTACCGTTACGCGAACCTATATGAAAATTTTGCACTTATCAACGTTAAATCTCATTTGCCATGCGACTGACCAATCAACGATTTCATTCAGATCTTCCTGGATTTTACCTCTATCTTCGTCATTAATCGCCCTACCACCCAGCTTCGTGTCATCCGCAAACTTTGAAACTGTACTGACTAGGCCGACATCTAAATCATTAATATATATAAGAAAAAGCAAGAGGCCCAATACAGAACCCTGAGTAACGCCACTCGCTACATTAGCCCATCACGACTCCGCTCCATCAACGACCACCCTCTGTTTCCTACCTCGCAAACACTCTTCCAGCCAATTTATTACTACACCCCTGATTCCATGAGCCTGTTTTTTCAATGAGTCTTTTGTGCGGCACGGTTTCAAACACTTTTTGAAAATCTAAATACACTACATCAACCGCCCGATGACTGTCGTAAACGTCAACCACGCTTTGAAAAAATTGTAAAAGATTAGTTAAGCAAGATTTGTTTCGCCTAAAACCGTGCTGCGTATTTCCTACTAGTTTATATAAATTCTAAGTGTTTGACTATACGATCCCTAATTATTGATTCCAGAAGCTTACCTACAACAGACGTTAAACTGATTGGCCTATAATTTCCCGCAGCATCTTTATCGCCTTTCTTAAAGATAGGTGTTACGTTTGCTAACTTGAAATTATCTGGTACGCACCCTTCACAAATAGACGCATTAAAAATCTTTGTTAGCGGCACAACAATATATATATATATATATATATATATATACTGTGTGTGTGTGTGTGTATATACATATATATATATGTGTGTGTGTATATATATATATATATATGTATGTGTGTGTGTGTGTGTACGGGGGTTCTAGTTGGGTGGCAGCAACGGATGTGTTAATTACAGTAGTTTTCTCCTATATTACTCACCGAGTTCTTCTATAGTGCTCAGAGGATTCAGGGAGGCTTACTAAATTCTCTGAAGATTCCCGGATTCTTCTTGCAGCTGATCCGGGAAGTTTAATGACTAAGTTCTTCTGAAGAGAGCAAGGTTCGAAAGATAAGATAAAGACTGAATTATTTTCTGAATGAATATGAAGGATATTTCTGAGGTTTATATACCCCGATTTTACTAACATCATCATTATTAAGTGTTGAAAATGATGTATTATTTTTGAAAATGAAGTAATTTTTTGTTATGACAAATGGATTAAACAGATAAACAGGATATAGGAAGAGGAAGTCATATTTTTAGCTTAATCCGCATATTTTTAGACCTGCTGTTTTTCCTGATCCGCCGAGTTAATTAGAACGGAAATTGAATCATGCATTCTTATATTAAGATTTGTATATGGGCAAAAATTAAAAGTTTAGGGCAAGACATTCAATTAATCTTTTATAACGAAGAGAGGTTGCACTTAATCTAAAAAAATATTTAGAATTTTGAAAAGAATAAGTCACCAATTATTTGGCAAAACAGGAAGCAACTCCAAAATTTATTCCAACTAACGAAGAAAATAATAATAAAAAAATAATAATATCGCGAGTGTATATTCCTACATAGCGACACAATGTCGTGTCGGACATTTAGTACAATCTAAGTACATCACTGAGTACGGTGTAGTTTTGGTTTATTACAATTATGATTATAATTACCAGTCAATTCACACTCACTTACATTAATTATATTAAATTATTATCGTTTAATTAAAGTACATAAATTACATTATAAATTATTATCATTAATTACAGTATATAATATATATTATAATATATTATAATATATATATATATATACAGGGCGTCCCAAAAAAATGTATACACACTTTAACAGCTGATAGCTCAATTGATGTTTCTTTCTTTCCAAGTTAAACCCATTAGAATTAATAATGGCAGTCAGACTAAGCTTTGAACAAAGGAAATTCATTCTAAAATGCTACTGGAAGTGTGAAAACGCAGTTGAAGTGCAAAGACAGTTTAGGAGGGAGTTTCAAACAGATCCACCAACGCGACTTACCATCACTCGAATTAGAGATAAGTTTGAAGCCGATGGAACTGTTCAGAATGTCCACAAGAAGCGTTCCGGAAGACCACGGACATCGACAAGCCCCACAAAGCAAGAAAGAGTACTGAAAACGTATCACCAAAGTCCAAGAAAATCTGTGCGGCAAGCGAGTCGTGAGGTAGGAATTTCAGAATCGTCTGTCCAACGCATTTTGAAGCGCTGTCAATGGAAAAGTTACATTCCAAGATTAGTCCATGCTATTAATGAAGATGATCCGGACCGAAGAGTGGAGTATTGCGAGTGGTACTTGGCACGATGTGGATGTGGATTGGACGAAGGGGTTTCGTAGAATACCCTCCGCGTTCACCAGACCTCACACCACTAGACTTTTTTTTATGGGGATGCTTAAAAGACAAAGTCTACGCTATAAAACCTGCAACAGTCGCTGAATTGAGAGCAGCCATTGAACGAGAATGCACACAAATACCAAACGAAATGTTTCGTGATGTTTGCGATTCCATTGCTTCGCGTTATCAGCAGTGCCTGGACCAGAACGGACGTCAGTTTGAAAACAGGCGTTGACAAAACAATTAAATAATGTCTGTAGATTCTATTACATTTTGAAAATGAAATGTATTTTAATAAACACTGCCTTTATAATTATTTAAAGTGTGTATACATTTTTCTGGGACGCCCTGTATATATATATAACATAACACACATGATAATTTTTTTATAAATTTGCATTACAGCAAGATTTTTATCTTAGAAGCGCTTGCTTCGGCGTGGTTAGCAGAATTCGAACACTTCCATAAATATTTTTGAGATTGCGAGAAATTAATTAATTTTAAGAAAAAAAATAAAGAATACATGTGGACGTATGTACAGGGCGTTTCAAAAAGAGTTATACAAATTTGATGTCCTGCCATTTCTTTGTTTTTAATCTATACTCTTTTCGTTTTCAGGTTTTGGTAGTGGTATTCTGATATTTGTTTTCTGGAATTTCTAGCTCCATAGCTCAACTATGCCACTGACAGTGGAGCAGAAGACAAAAGTGGTGTCTCTGTGGTATGAGACGAAATCATATGTAGAGACCCGCCGGATGTTCTGCCGGGAATTCAATCTCAGATTCTGATATTTGTTTTCTGGAATTTCTAGCTCCATAGCTCAACTATGCCATTGACAGTGGAGCAGAAGACAAAAGTGGTGTCTCTGTGGTATGAGACGAAATCATATGTAGAGACCCGCTGGAGGTTCTGTCGGGAATTCAATCTCAGAACACGTGTTGGACCAACAAATTGTGACATTCAACGTGTTGTGAAACATTTTGAGGACAAGGGTACAGTGCACAACCAGAGCAAGGGCATCAGTGGCAGGCCAGCATCAGTAACCAAGAGCCAAGCCAACATCGACGTCGTGCGGGATTCTGTAGTGGACAGACCCAAGAAGTCCCACCGCCGGCGCTCCCAGAAGCTGGGCATCAAACCAACATCAGTCTGGCGTATCCTCACTAAGGAACTGAAGCTTTTCCCATACATCATCTCTATTAGGCATAAACTGACTCAAGATGATATGAGAAAGAGAGATGACGTGTGCAATTGGCTCAGTGACAGAATGGAGCGCTACTCAAACTCGATCAACCTGATCTGGTTCGGAGGTGAAGCCCATTTCCACTTGAGCGGTGCCATCAACAACCACAATAACATTTTCTGGGGCGCAAAACCACCTGAGGAGATCACTGAGAGGTGCCTGAAAGGGCCTAAGGTCACATGCTTCTGCGCCTTCAATGTCAGATGGGGAATGCTAGGGCCTTACTGGGTTGAGGATGACCTGGTTTATGCAAGATGGTGACACCATCACTATCCTGCGGCAGCTCTTCAGAAACCGCCTCATTTCCCTGGGTACCACTAATGACTGGGCACCCCATAGCCCAGACTTGAACCCTCTGGACTACTGGTTCTGGGGGGCTGCCAAGGACTCCGTCTACGCCAACCGCCCTGCCACACTGGACGATCTGAAGCAGAAGGTATCAGACTACCTCCAGGAAATGCCTCCTGAGACCTGGAGGAAAGTTGGACAGAACTTAGGAGTCAGGATCAAAGCCTGTCTAAACAGAGAGGGAGGCACACCTCGAGAACGTCAATTACAAGGATTTTGCTGAACTCCATTATGCTTAACTGCATTTTGCTTAATTTTGCTTAATTTTGCTTAAACTTACTGCCAAAAAAATATTTCATAAGCTTTCAAAAAATGTTTTGTTCACGTCCATGAGGTTTCTGGTTCTTTGTAAATAAACGTTTAAAATTGTATAACTTTTTTGAAACGCCCTGTACATGTGCGTATGAATTGAACAACAGATAACTCTCGCTATGCGAGTTTGGTCCCTATGTAAAAATTAATAATTGAATATACAGATCATGCAGGAGTTATTCATTTTTACAGGGCTCTGTCCTCTAGAATGATATTAATATAATAATGTAACATCCTAACTAAGGCTAACTAGTTGATAACCATTGGTTTTATAATATAGATTTATATACACAACATTAGTCGGGGTGGCTAAGTCTAGTTCACGTGGTCTGGGTACGCACTCTTGGTCGTGCATAAATAGTTTCATGTTGTTCGGTGTCTCTTGTTTTTCTTTGTTCCCAGAATGATCTTTTCGCCACAAATATACCGAGGATAATAACACATACAATAATGATACCAACGGCAGATGTTGAGAAAATTGTTACAGGTTGTGGTATTTGTAAGAGGTTATTTTGGTTATCATCCGAAATTTTAAACCGGCTCAATTGATCATTCCATTCAGGAGCATGTAGCTCGGGTAGGATGGTTACAGGTTTTATGGAGAGATTTAAGATCTCTATGACGGGTTTAAATTTAATTTGCGACGGGAAGGGGTATGAGTTATTAAGGGTAACATTGTACGGGTTTTATATTTGGAGGGTTTTTGAACGCAAGGAGCAACCAATTGGTAGCCGAATAACCATAGGGATTGTGATGAGGGAGTAATTCGACGGACACTCGAGAGTAGCGGCAGTCCTGTTCGCGAAAGAAACCCGGATGTCTGGTCCAATTCGTATTTGGACGGTTTTAAGGGAATGAAGTTTTTTAAATGAACATACCGGGGCATGCCGGTCACGAATTAAGTCGATAAAGCAAGACCTAGTAGTTGGAAGAATAACTGGTTTGAGTGGAGGGCAAACGAGTTGTTTATTTGGTTGCGGGAATCGGCAATGCCGGACGTCGCTATCTGACATCATAGAATAGGCTGACAGATCTTTGGTGAGGAAAAGGTAAGGTGGTACGGTGGGTAAATACAACCGATAGACATTAGAGTTGTTTTAATAGGGTGTTGAGAGAGGGTGAAATTTATATACGTCATAAGTGACTACATCGAAAAATAGTATAATTATGAGGTATGTGTAGGGGCGTAGTCCATGTACAGTCCAGGCGTATTCTAGAAATTGGGGGTAATTAGTGTGGTTGAGTAGGAACATGGGTGATAATTTTAATTGTGTCTGGGAGGTGCGAATCAAGGACTGAAGTGTTTCCCATGGTATTAGGGTGGAAAGAGTGATTTTTCCATGGGCTAGCTGGGTTGCACGCAAAACCTTGGAATGAATCGTAATTATTTGTTGTAAATACTTATCGATTAGGGTTACTTGTAGGTTAATTATCTCTATTAATTCTAGATATCTTTTGTGTTCTTTGTATTGAGCTAACATGGATTCAAGGTATGTGAATATGTCCGAAAGGGCGTGGAGGAAGCGATTCTTTTCGTGTAGTGACCTAATAGTTTGTTCTAACATGTGTCCATTATATTGTCGATTTCGTGCGGAAGAGAGTCAATTTAAGTTCAATTCTTTTAATATCTTCTTCCGTTGATAATCCGAATAAACCCTTGAATATTTTTCCTCCTATATCTATTAGTCCTCTTTTATTTCTTTGATTAATTTTTTCGGAGTTGTGTGTTTCCATTTGTATCCATGGTAATGCCAATATTTCTGATAGGGCGCGTGCTGTAGTTCGAATATTTTCCAGGGTATTTTTTAACAGAACGCGACTAATCTGATCTTTTCCCTGGAAAGAACCCTGAACTTTAATTTCAAACGTTTTTAATTGGGTTTGTATCTGAAGAAGATTGATCTTGATTCTAGCAGGGGGTTCCAAATCGATAAAAAGGTCCGCGTGTCCTTTCAAAAATTTACCTTCTGCGAGCTTTTCTACAGTATAACAACTCCGGTAGAAATTTTAATGTTAGGGCTACAAGAGTAAATAATTTGGAAAATTATAAGGGGGACAATTTTATTAATTTCTACGCCTTAGATTATACGGAGCTGGGGGTGGCCGTGTGGATACTTGTGTTTGTGGGCGAAGGGGTCGGCCTCGCTTTGGTGACAATGGGGGCCGACCGTTAAGCTCGGATTCTAAGCGGGTTCGTTTCTTATGTGAAGGTTCTAGTTCACGTGGTTGATACATTGGCGGGCGGTAAGTAGGGTCCGTGCGTCGATCATCAATTGGCGAGGGTGGTGACCGAGAAGATGGTGGAGTTTAAGGAGATGGTGGAGTTCCACTGAGTGATCCTCTCGAAGGAGTTTCTCCTTGGTCTGGGTCCGATGGGACTCTTGGCTCTGGGGCCTCCTCTTGTTCAGAGATTGGCTCGAGTACTGGTGGTATTACGAGGTACCAATCTTCGTCATGGGTAGTGGTTCCCGCGGTGACCACTTCAGTTTTTCGATCCTTGCTTGATTTGTTAATACCTTCATCTTTCGAAGGATAGGCGGCTCGAACGCCTGGCAGCTGTTTTTTGGGAAGGTGTTATTCGGAAGCTATCTTCAAATTGTCAGCGTGAATGATCTTTAGTTTGGAATGATCCCGGAGGTCGAGGATTTCATAACTATTTTTTCCGAGGTTTTTCATAATCCTATATGGGCCATCCCATTTTGGGTATAATTTGCGATGAGTACCTGGCGGTTTCACGCTCTTCAGATAACATCGCATACCGACGATTATAGTCCGTTGACGAGGATGACGCTTATGTTGCTCTTGCTCCATCTGTTGGTTTCGTTGGTCGAGGGCATAGCGAATTATGTCAAAAATCTTGAAAGATCGTTCAGCTAGTTGCTGATTTGCTTCTGCCATTTCGGAAGATGTTAGAACTGCCGGGTCGATTTGGTCGGGCAAATCAAAAGGTAGACGCTTGTCGTAGTGATAGAGGACGAAATGAGGGGTGTCCCCGATGGACACATTATAGCCATTGTTGATGGCTGTTTGTACCATGGGAAGGGAATTATCCCATGTACGGGAGGATGCATCGACAACGTGGCGCAGGGCTTCTAAGATCTTTCGATTGTGCCTTTCCACTAAGCCGTTTGCTGCGGATGGTATGCCACAATGTGTGTTTTTAATTTTACACATGTTACAGAGTGATTCGAACAGTTTGGACGTGAAACTAAGAGCGTTATCCGAAATTAGGATGGAAGCAGTAGTATGATTCTGGATGACGCGTTCCACTTGGGCTCTGGCCAGTTTCCGAGGTCTGGCCTGGAGTGGCAACTACTTCGCTGTAACGCGAGAAGTGGTCTGTAAACACAATGATGTACTGGTTTCCCTTTGATGTTTGGGGAATGGTCCCAGTGTATCCATTCCAGTTCTTTGCCAGGGCCTTTGGCATACTGGATATTTATGCATAGGAGCTGTGGATGGTACGTTGCCCTTATGTTTTAAACACGACGGACATTCGGCGATGTATTCATGCACCTTTCTGTTCATTTCTGGAAAATGGTATCGCTCCAACAGACTCTTGATGGTGCGATCCGGCCCCATGTGTCCATACAAAGGTGAGTCGTGACAAAGTTCAATGGCTACATCGACGAGATCCTTTGGTATCTCCACGAGGTCGTTTACATCTTCGTTCCTGAAATGTACGAGCCCATCTTTGAGGTTGTACTGTTCTTTTACCTTCGATGGTTCCGTTTGTTCCAGGTGCGCCCGAAGGTTTCGGGTGTGTTGGTCCTGTTGTTGGGAGTATTGCAGACACTCGTAGTCGAACACAGGAAGAATTCCTATTTTATTCACTTGGGCTTCGGGCTTGAGCCTCGACAATCCGTCTGGAATACCTTGAAGTTTTCCCGGTTTGTATACGATTTTTGCCGCAAAGTCCTGAATCAACAGAGCCCATCTACTCAACCGTCCTTCAAGTAGCTTGTCCTTGAAGAGGTACGTGAGTGGCTTATGGTCAGTCTTGATGGTTACATCGTAGCCATAGACGATATTTCGGAATTTTTTCAAAGCCCAATATACCGCTAGGGCCTCTCGGTCCGTAGTGGAATAATTCCGTTGAGGTGCAGAGAGAAGTTGACTGGCATAAGCAATGGGTAATTCCACACCATCTACGTCCTGTAATAGGACGGCTCCTAGTCCATAGGAGGAAGCATCTGTGGCTATGACAAAGGGTCTTGTGTAATCAGGATATTGTAGGATGGGATGACAGGTTAGTTTACCAATTAAAGTTTCAAAGGCATGTTGGTGATCGGATTCCCAGTTAAATTTAGATTTTTCTGGAACAAATTAGTAATGGGTTTAGCAATATTTGAAAATTGGGGGATAAAATTCCGATAGAATCCGACAAAACCAATAAATGCACGGGCGTCGTCGATGGTTTTGGGTACAGGGTACCTTTCCAGCTTCGAGTTTGGCTGGATCAGGTTTAATTCCTGTGGATGAGTAGGAATCCTAGGTATACCAGGGATCTTGTAAAAAGTTGCACTTTGCAAGTTTCAGTTTAAGGTGTGCTTTTCTCAAGCGTGATAGCACATTCTGAAGACGTTGAAAGTGTGTTTTTATGTCCGAACTGTAAACGATAATATCGTCAAGATAAACGAGAGCTTCGACACCTAATAGGTCGGAAAGGACTATATTCATCAACCTAGAGAAATTAGCAGGCCCATTTCGGACTCCGAAAGGTAAAACCTGGAATTCGTAATGGCCTCGGTTAGTGGAGAAAGCAGTCAATGCCCGAGATTCGGGACTGACCTCCATTTGCCAATAACCATGCTAAATCGAGGGATGAAAAAAAGTTCGCTTTCCCTACGTTCAGAATTGTTTCCTGCATGTTTGGAAGGGAAACGGTCTGGGATGGTAATGTGTTCAGGCGTCTAAAATCTATACAAGGGCGAGATGTTCCGTCCTTTTTGGAGACAGAATCATAGGAGCGGACCAGGGACTAGCTGAAGGCTGAATGACATCCTGCTCCAACATGTCCGTGATGTGTTCCTCAATAGTGACTAATTGGGAATGTGGAACCCGATAGGGAGGAATGAAAATGGGTTTGGAATTGGGTTCCAGCTTGATTTCAAAAGGGACCAAATTAGTTCGGCCCAGAGGATCTCCTTTTAGGGCAATCACATCTCTATTTCTTATCAGGAAATCGAGAAGTGATTCCATTAGTTTGGGATCCTGTAAGGCTGGTGACTCCTGAAGGGAGTGCTCCAGACATTTCTTATATTCTTCTTTTAATACTGAAGGGTTTAACTCTAAGGAACTGGAAACACGATTTATCGTACTGGTGGGGAAATCTGAATCTATTTCTACTGTGGAAACAGTTCCTATTTTCTGATTTGAAGTTAATTCTATAGGGCTTTTTCCTTTGTTTAAACAAACAACAGGGATAGCTGAATTCTGACTCTGACTAAGGACTTGGGCAATAAGAACATCTCTTTTGAAATTACTTTTCTCTGTAATCAGAGTACGCTCTGACTCTAATAATTTTCCTTGACTGTCGACTACTTTTGCTAGGAAACAAATCTTCTCATAAGGTGCTACTGTTATATGCTCGGTAGGGCATATAAAAAATTGAGAATCTGATTCTGGTTCGGCGACTAAAATTTGCCGTATGGGCTGAACTGAAGCTGGCTGAACTGAAACTGGCTGGACTGAAACTGACTGAGCTGAAACTGGCTGGACTGAAACTGACTGAGCTGAAACTGGCTGGACTGAAACTGGCTGAGCTGACACTGGCTGTGTTGATCCAACTGGATTCAACAACTGGAACTGATTACTCTTGGGGCTGATTTCTGGAGCGGTTGTCCCTCGGCATGCAACCAACCGACTTGAACTGCTATCAAGTGGAGGGGGTTTCCTATTGCTTTCAGAAATCTGAACTGAACTAATTCTATTAACATTAAGCGGTCTGTTATTCTCATGGAGATAGTGTGTCCTATTTCGACACTTTACTAACTTTCCGGCTGGGTAAATCTCCCACTGATTCCAGTTACAAAAATCCATACCTAGTAGGATATCTGTCTGAAAGGTGGCGGCTGTGTCCACCATACAACATTTCACGGGGTATACCGCGTTTCCAACTTCTAAATATAACTCAAACTCCCCGTATGTAGGGATGGGTGTGCCTGTAACTCCTCCGCGTTGACAGGAGGGTGCCTTAATTTCATATTTGTAATCTATACTTTCTAGTAATTCATCTACGCATTGTTTCTTAATTAACGTCGCGTGTGCTCCTGTATCTAGGAGAGCAGTTAAATCTTGGTTGTCAGTGCTACACACTATTATTAAATCTAGGAGGTCTGCACATATTATCCTGATGGGGAGTTTTTGTGTGTATCTGGGTTCATTACTGTAATTTAGGAGGGAGGAGGTTGAACTGCCGCCTCCAAAGTGTGGTCTAAAAAAGGGCTCGATTTGTCTTCTATGGGAGGACCTGGGTCATATTCTATGGGATCACCATACGCTGGAGGGTTTTCTTGGAAACTGTACTCTGGGGAAAATGATTCTTCTGCGGGTACTTCGACGTACCGAACTAACCGACCTTGCTGATTGTACTGGGATTTGTACATGGGGTAATAATGTGATTGACCCTGTGGTCGTAATCTATTTGGTTGGTAGTTCGACTGAGGCTGGGAATGGACTGGTTTCTGGGGATTGGAGGACTTTTGGGAACGTTGGGGGTTTGATTTTTGGAAGTGGAGTCTATACCCTGCAGGGGCTTTATCGGCACATTTTTGGCGATCGCCACGGCGATGACCATGTTCGTGACAGTGGGAGCAATAAGAGGGATAAGTGCACTGACTTAACATGTGCCCAAAGCTATCGCAGTTGAGACACTGTGGAGGAAGGCGTGTATTCTGGGATTGGGGGGCTTGTTTCTGGGGTGGTGTTCCCTGCATTGGCCTCGATTTACAGGGTTGTTGTTGTTCCTGTTGGTGTTGTGGATGCTGCTGCTGAATGTAATGTACGGATGTACGGGGGTTTCCCTACCCTTTCGTAGTTCTGGTTTGCTAAATCGGGGTAATGTTCCCGTGTTTTATTTATAGCTACACTTACTGGTTTGTCAACATTTAAAAATTCTTGAAACTTTTTTTTAGATGCTCCGTGTAGGTTTTGGTAAATTGTTGTTGCTACTATAAGGATTCTTTGTTTTGCAGTAAAAGTAATGCCACACGCATTTTCTGCGGCTCAGAGGGCTTTTCCTACGAATCTATGTGTTTGTGCAATAAAATTATTTAAATCCTCATGCTCCTCTTTCTTCCATTTAGCTTGGGAGACTGCTTCTAATGTGGCTAAGGGTTGTGCAAGTGTTATTTCTTTAAAAAATTCTAATAAGTTTTGTTTAAAATTGTCTCATGTTGTAGCTTCGCTAATTGATGAGACGTCGGTGACTGTCATGAGCATTCCCTTCTTTAGGGTCGATAAATCTTTTTGCTTCCCTAATTTTTATATCATCATCGGTGATGTTTTCGCGTAAGAAATGTTGCTCTAAAGACTCAATCCAAGGTCTTACCCGTGGTTCAACAAAGTGGTTATGTATGGTCCTCTTAAAAATTAAAACAGTATGGGGAAGGTTTACTAGTCTACCTAAGTTAATGTATGCTGGGGCGGGGGTTTGAGACTGAGACATATTGGCTGGTTCTTCATCTGAAGTTTGTGTGTTTGGGAATATGTTTGAAGGGCGCGGGGTAGATGGAAAAATGGGTGTAGGTAAATTTTCGATGTCAGAAAGCGCACCGTCTGAATCGCTCATATGTGAAGGTACTATTAATGTGTTCTAATTTGGTCTGCTTGACCGATCTTAATTTATGGAATGATCATTTAAGGGGTTTCCTATCTACTCTATCTAAAAAAATATACATTAAATAAATGCACAACAATTTGCCAACTAGGGGAAAATTTAAACAGATTGTAAACAAAATAATAATAAAAAAATGTAAACAAGACCTTACTCGAACGTACGTGAAGGTATGGTAATACTATGCTTGGTACATTACATAAAATTATACTATACTAAATATAATAGTGACAATAACTCTGTGACATTTAACTCTGTGACATTTAACTCTGTGACAATAATTCTGTGACAATAATT
>JAJOZX010001555.1:782500-800000 GCA_023014485.1 Bathynomus jamesi
GAGCTCCAGCTGCCTACTGAACATCAGCAGTTTTGTGTAGTAGATGACCTGAAACAGAATAGGCACCATTGTAAGTAAGACAGGTTTATTGTTACCAATTACTTTGTTTGCGTTATAATGAAATGTTTATCTTTGAATAACATTTAAAACTTATCTCTAGATTATTTTTGTTTGAAAATACTAACTTTAGCCATCCATCTTGCGTGGTGGTAGGCTCCTGGGCGCATGAGGTGAATGCCACGGCGTGGTTGTGTCCCGAGTACCAGGAGTTTGATCTCTGCCACTTCCCGGTAATCGTCTCTGACGAAACCAGAAGCTGTGCTCAGGAAGCTGACCGCCGCGTCCCGGAGTTCTATTAGCCACGTACTCTCCGCCAGATTCTCGACCTGCAGCTTGCAGTAGGTCGAGAGATCGAGCTCGTCCCATCTTCAAAAATAATAAACAAGAAAATTGTGTGAGAAAACTCTGAAGTTCCGGTTTGGCTTGCTGTTTTATAAACTAGTGGAATATCATGTGTGTCCTAACTTTACCTTGCACAAAAAATGAACTAACCTTCTCTTCAACTGCTGAAACAAAGGATCAGTTGGTGCCGTAGTCCTTCCGAGCAGGGTGACGGCTACTGCCCCACGATAAGCTCTAGGACGTGATGACGGCATCCCAGCTGGAGTAGCTGGAGTAAGTGCCACTCTTTCCACAATGCTCTAGCTTCCGTTCGCAGTTGAGCTTTGTGATTGTTTTAATGCGGGCCATGTTCCAAAAACTTTAAGACGTTGTTTACGGTTTCTTTGAATGCGTCTTTCCTGTTTAGCAGTGTACTGGATAACACTGAAGAAGTATTGCAAACCTGCCGTGTTGTTGGCAATTTGCTACCACTGATGGAGGACGACGGTTGGCCAACTAAAAAAATTTCCGAGGCCGATCTTAGAGAAGGTAGCGATGTATTTTCGCCTTTTCCTTTTGATGACTCTCTATTGTAGCTTCAAGAGTTCTTCCAGTTATGGTTGCCATCGATTTGTCCATGACAGAGGATGAGGAACTCAGACAGAATTTCAAAATGTTATCTGCAAAAAAGAAATAGGTTAGGTACCTGGCACAGGCATAGTGCATTTTCTAATTACCTATATACATTATACATTCCGCCCGGGTATGGTGACTCATTTTTTTGAAAAGTATAGGTGATCGTGGTTTTTCCCTTTATTTGGCACTATACTAGCACATTGGTATTACCTGTATACAGGCACAACCTTTAAACCGTTAGTCGTATGACATTGGAAGGCACACCAAACGACTTCTCTCATTAAGAGGATTCAGAAAACATCCCTACTTAATGATTTATCTTGATTCAGTAAAAAGTTAAAAAGTACACATTTTTAAAAAAACTAGTAATTTCAAGGTGATGCGAGACCCCTAAATATTGATCAATTTTTGTAAAAATGGTACCAATGTGCTAGTATAGTGCCAAATAATGGGAAAAAACCACGATCACCTATACTTTTCAAAAAAATTGAAAAGTGGGCCACCCTATAATGTGCATGTCCTCCGTGGTGGCGGAGGGGACCTACAATTTTACGTGGTTTCCGAACCACAAGGAACATAAGAACATAAGAATTTTTTATAGTGGGCACACTAGGGGCCACGTCGGCCCATCGAGGGGGCTCTACTATGTAAAAACTGCCTGTACATTGGCAACAACCAATTTATAAAAAACTAAATAATTATCAATTTAAAACTAATTAATTACACTGGTCAACAACAATTTTGTCACAAGGGTTTTGATGGGTGTTCTAAGTGTACTTTTTCATGCTGAATCTAAATATGAAATCAGATTTTTTCTATCAGGCTTAGTTTACTTGTGACGCTATGTTCATTTTTTCCTCATTTAGCATGATCACCGGATAAAAAAATAATAACATATTATATATAATTAAGTATATAACAATATTATAATATAAAACATTATAAAAATAATAAATATAATAATATATTATATTAATTAATATAACTATAATAAAATATATTAATATTAATATATATGTTGTATTAATTTTTCTGTAAAATTAGTACAATTTATTCCTTTGGGGAGAAAGTTCTGATAATGCTGGCAGGATAAATTTGGTCGGAGCAGCAGACTGTGCAGGTTGAAACATGTTTGTACCTGTTCAGACATGAGCCTAGTTTCTGTGTGTAGAGCAGCTCCAAGTCAGTCTGCTTGTAAATGTCACAGTGTTAACAGCTAGTTTCTGTTGCTTCTTGTTAATTTTACACCAGTGTTGTATTATAGATGTTTTGTAATGCCGTGGAACTGTCTGAATCATCCTAATTCCTTTTGTTATGTATGTGGTGATCTAACTTTAAAATCCCAGAAACGTAACTTTACACCATTAGTAAAAAAATGCTATGAACTTTATTTCGGATGTAAAGTAGGCGATCAGGACAAGAGTGGGCCCCTCACATTTGTTGTGTGACATGTGTAAAACTACTTACAGGATGGCTAAACGGTCACGTCACATGCCATTTTCTATTCCAATGATTTGGAGGGAACCCAAAGATCACACAACAGACTGCTATTTTTGCCTGGTAAATACAAAGGGGATCACTTCAAAAACAAAGAGCCTTATGAAATACCCTAATCTACCGTCTGCAATGAGACCAGTTCCCCACAGTGCTCAACTTCCAGTACCAAATCCTCCTGAACATGTAAGTTTAAGTGATGAGGAATCAAACGTAGCTGTAGCAAATCACGAGGAAAAAGATGAAGACATTTCTGATCCAACATTCCAGGCTACCTGTTCCTCCAATGAACCACATTTATTGTCACAAGGAGATCTAAATGACCTAGTTCGTGATTTGAAATTATCTAAGAAGCAGGCTGAACTTTTAGGTTCAAGATTAAAGGGTTGGAATCTACTGCAACGTGACACTAAAGTTTTTTTTTTTTATCAGCCGCCATGATGAATTCAAAGAATGGTTCTCCCATGAAGATGGACTTGTGTTTTGTAAAGATGTTAATTCAGTCATGGGGGCTCTTGGTCATGAACAGAACGTGGATGAGTGGCGATTGTTCATTGACTCCTCAAAAGTCAGCTTGAAAGCAGTCCTTCTTCACAACGGAAATAAATTTCCTTCTGTACCTATTGCACATGCTGCAAACATGAAAGAGTCATACGACAACATGAAGTTGCTTTTAGAAAAGTTTCAGTATCAGAAATATAAGTGGAATATCTGTGGAGATCTGAAGGTCATTGCACTTTTGCTAGGGTTGCAGCTAGGTCACACCAAGTACTGTTGTTTTGATTGGCCAAAACGCATCTCACTTGTTCCAGGCAAGAAAAATGTTGTGAATAGTTCACTTGTTCACCCTGAGAAAGTGTACCTTCCTCCTTTGCATATCAAGCTCGGACTTATGAAAAACTTTGTTAAAGCGATGGATAAAGCGCAAACAGGATTCACATACTTGAGAAATAAGTTTCCCCGGATCAGTGATGCCAAGATTAAAGAAGGCATTTTTGTAGGCCCTCAGATCAGAGAATTGTTAAGAGATGAGAGATTTGAAGGAGAGTTGAATGAAGTTGAGAAAGCTGCGTGGCAGAGTTTCAAAAGTGTCTGCACAAATTTTTTGGGAAATCACAAGGCCGAAAACTATCCTGAAATAGTAGGAGATCTTCTTAAGTCTTACCAAGCAATGGGGCAATATGTCATTAAAGGTTCATTTCTTGGACTCTCACTTGGATTTTTTTCCGGAAAACCTGGGTGCGGTAAGCGACGAACATGGTGAGCGTTTTCATCAGGATATTTCTGCCATGGAAAACCGTTACCAAGGCAAATGGAGCCCCAGTATGCTGGCTGACTATTGCTGGACTCTTAAGAGAGACATGCCTGAGGCAAAGCACAGCAGAAAATCAAAACAAGCTACTTTTTAAACTACAGGTATGTCTTTTCGATCATATTTTAATAAGTATGTAACTATATGGGTTTTTAAAAATTAAATTGCATGTCACACAAAAACCAGACCTGATAGAGAAATTTTACAAACTTATTTGGATTCAGCACAGAAAATACTATAAGAATAAGGTATTTTCATTCTTGGGACACGAAAAAAAAATTTTTTTGTTGCCCAGTGAATTATTAATTTAAAACTAAAGATAGAATCTCTGGATCCAGAGGATCAAGTCATAATAGACTACTTTCCACAAATATGTTACACTCTATATCTACAGTATTTATAACCGACATGCAAATATATCAGATCCAAAGAATCCAGTCAATTTCATTACGGTATCCATCAATACCAGTACCTTGCCAACCAAAAATAAGTCACGGTCATATCAATTGCGGACCAAGTCACAATTTACAACCATATACATTACAATATATATACTTAGGAGGAAAAGTGTAGGTGTGGTTGTAAAGACTGTACATTAATATATATATATATATATATATATATATATCACACACATATATATATATATATATATATATATATATATATATATATATATATATATATATATATACAGGGTGTCCCAAAGAACTATATACTCTTTCTCGCATCATATATTTTATAATTTAAAAAACCAAACAATATATTGTTATAGCAATTGCCAATGAAAGGTAATTTAGTAATCTAAGTGATCAAATGTTATAGCGAGTTGTTTGCATATAAAATTTAATTAACTACGCCAAGTGCTCAAAATGTTCTCCGGCGGCATGAATGCACTTTTGAATGTGTCGACTAACTGATTCGCAGACATGGACTAATGTGGATGCTGTGATGGTCCCGCACTTTTCCCTAATTGCATCTTTAAGGTGTTCGAGTGTTGCAGGTCTTGTACCATAAACTGCATCCTTCAGGTAGCCCCACAAGTAAAAATCAAGTGGAGTCAAGTCCGGTGAACGTGGAGGATACTCAACGCTTCCTCTTCGCCCTATCCAACGGTTAGGCAACATTTCATCGAGGTACCTTCTGACATCACAATGATAATGAGGGGGGCTCCATCTTGTTGAAAGTAAAAGTCGTCGTTTCCAAACAACTTCCGAACTGCAGGTATAATTTCTGTCCGCAGCATGTCGAGATATGCGGCACCGGTAACTGTCCCATTAAAGAAAAATGGTCCAACCAAACCCCTGGATGATAAACCACACCATGCTGTTAATCCTGGTAAATTAACATGTTTATCCACATAAACGTGTGGATTATCAAGTGACCAGTACCTGCAGTTGTGTCGATTTACTGTGCCATTCAGCTTGAAGGTAGCTTCATCAGACCACACGATTTTGTTGTTTTGAAAGTGCATTCATGCCGCCGGAGAACATTTTGAGCACTTGGCGTAGTTAATTAAATTTTATATGTGTTAACCTCTCCGTCTATGGCCCGTGTTGGTTCGAAGTCGACGGGGGTTCTAGTTAGGTGGCAGCAACGGATGTGTGACTTGAAGTTGTTTTCTTCTATATTACTCTCCGAGTTCTTCTATAGTGGCTCGGAGGACTCTGATAGACTTACTCAAAATGCTGAAGGTTCCGGACTCTTCTTATAGTGTATCCGGAAAATTTAATGACTAAGTTCTTCTGAAGAGAGCAAGGCTCGAAGGGAAAAAATTTCTCTTACTGTAATTTACTGCTAAAATGTACAGGTAGTGCTCAGCCTCTGAATTAGCTTCTGAATGACAATGGAAGATTTTTAGTGGGTTTATATACCCAAAAACTGCTAACATCATTATTATTAAATGCTAAAAAGGCTGTATTATTTTTGCACAATATTCGAAAATAAAGTAAATTTTTAGCTGTGGTAAGGCTTGAACGAGTAAACAAAATATTTGAAGACGAAACCATATTTTTATCTTAAACCGCGACTTTTCAGATCTGATGTTATCATGATCTGCCAAGTTAACTAAAAGTGGAAATCGGACTATGCATCTTTACACTAAAATATGCATATGAGTAAATTTTAAGGTTTAAGATGTACAATTTTAATGCTTAGGCAAGACATGATCTCATCTTTTATAACGAAAGGAGTGTATACAAAATATGAACATTGCAAAGCTTAAACGATTCCTTATTAAGCGAAATCTAAAAAAATGATTATGAGATTTTAAAAAAAACAACAGGTCACCAATTATTTGGCAAAGTAGAAAGCAAATCAAAAATTTTATCCAAACTCGCGTTGGGCGATTTTGGTCCTTATGTAAAAATGAATACACACACGTACATACATATGAGTATAGGCATTATATAAAGTTAAATATATAAGAATATACAGGATTATATAAATACATGAACCATATAACACATGAATTTTTAAAATGGATACTTTTTCTTAAATGGATACAAGAACTATATAAATGAATACAAGAATTACATGAAGAATAAGATATAGGAATATGGGAATTATTTATGGTTCATTTTTACAGGGCTCTTCCCTCTAGAATGATATTAATATAATAATGTAACATCCTAACTAATGCTAACTAGATGATAACTATGGTTTTATAATACAGATTTATATACAACATAAGTCGGGTGGTTAAGTCTAGTTCACGTGGTCTGGGTACGCACTCTTGGTCGTGCATAAATAGTTTCATGTTCCGTGTCACTTGGTTTTCTTTGTTCCCAGAATGATCTTTTCACCACAAATATACCGAGGATAATAGCACATACAATAATGATACTAACGGCAGATGTTGAGAAAATGGTTACCGGTTGTAGTATTTGTAAGAGGTTATTTTGGTTATCATCCGAAATTTTAAACCGGCTCAATTGATCATTCCATTCAGGGGCATGTAGTTCGGGTAGGATGGTTACAGGTTTTATGGAGAGATTTAAGATCTCTATGACGGGTTTAAATTTAATTTGCGACGGGAATGGGTATGAGTTATTAAGGGTAACCTTATACGGGTTGTATATTTGGAGGGCTTTTGAACGCAAGGAGCAACCAATTGGTAGCCGAATAACCATAGGGATTGTAATGAGGGAATAATTCGATGGACACTCGAGAGTAGCGGCAGTCCTGTTCGCGAAGAAACCCAGATGTCTGGTCCAATTCGTAGTTGGATGGTTTTAGGGGAATGAAATTTTTTAAATGAACATACGGGGCATGCCGGTCACGAATTAAATCGATAAAGCAAGACCTAGTAGTTGGAAGAATAACTGGTTTGAGTGGAGGGCAGACGAGTTGTTTATTTGGTTGCGGGAATCGGCAATGCCGGACGTCGCTATCTGACATCATAGAATAAGCTGATAGATCTTTGGTGAGGAAAAGGTAAGGTGGTACGGTGGGTAAATACAATCGATAGACATTAGAGTTATTTTGGTAGGGTGTTGGGAAAGGGTGAAATTTATATACGTCATAAGTGAGGACATCGAAAAATGGTATAATTATGAGGTATGTGTAGGGGCGTGGTCCATGTACAGTCCAGGTGTATTCTAGAAATTGAGGGTAATTAGTGTGGTTGAGTGGGAATATGGGTGATAATTTTAATTGTGACTGGGCGGTGTGAATCAAGGACTGAAGTATTTCCCATGGTATTAGGGTGGAAAGAGTGATTTTTCCATGGGCTAGCTGGGTTGCACGCAAAACCTTGGAATGAATCGTAGTTATTCGTTGTAAGTATTTATCGATTAGGGTTACTTGTAGGTTCATTATCTCTATTAATTCTAGATATCTTTTGTGTTCTTTGTATTGAGCTAACATGGATTCAAGGTATGTGAATCTGTCCGAAAGGGAGTGGAGGAAGCGATTGTTTTCGTGTAATGACCTAATAGTTTGTTCTAACATGTGTCCATTATATTGTCGATTTCGCGCGAAGAGATTCAATTTAAGTTCAATTCTTTTAATATCTTCTTCGGTTGCTAATCCGAATAAACCTTTGAACAGTTTCCCTCCTATATCTATCAGTCCCCTTTTACTTCTTTGGTTAAAGTTTTCTGAATTTTTAGTTTCAGTTTGTATCCATGGTAAGGCTAATATTTCTGATAGGGCGCGTGCTGTAGTTTGAATATTTTCGAGGGTATTTTCTAACAGAACGCGACTAATCTGATCTTTTCCTTGGAAAGAATTCTGGACTTTACTTTCAAACGTTTTTAATTGGGTTTGTATCTGAAGGAGATTGATTTTAATTCTAGCAGGGGGTTGCAAATTTATATAAAGGTCTGCGTGCCCTTTCAAAAATTTACCTTCTGCAAGTTTTTCTATAACAACTCCGGTAGAAATTTTAATGCTAGGTCTACAAGAGTAAATAATTTGGAAAATTATAAGGGGGACAATTTTATTCATTTCTACGCCTTAGGTTATACGGAGCTGGGGGTAGTGTGGATACTTGTGTGGATACTTGTGTTTGTGGGCGAAGGGGTCGGCCTCGTTTTGGTGGCAATGGGGGTCGACCGTTGAGCTCGGATTCTGAGCGGGTTCGTTTCTTATGTGAAGGTTCTAGTTCACGTGGGTGATGCATTTGCGGGCGGTATGTAGGGTCCGTGCGTCGATCATCAATCGGTGAGGGGGTGACAGAGGAGATGGTGGAGTTGGAGGAGATGGTGGAGTTCCACTGAGTGATCCTCTCGAAGGGGTTTCTCCAGGGTCTGGGTCCGATGGGACGCTTGGCTCTGGGGCCTCCTCTTGTTCAGAGATTGCCTCGAGTACTGGTGGTATTACGAGGTACCAATCTTCGTCATGGGTAGCGGTTCCCGCGGTGACCACTTCAGTTTTTTGATCCCTGCGATTTGTTAATACTTGACCTTTTGAAGGATAGGCGGCTCGAACGCCTGGCAGCTGTTTTTTGGGAAGGTGTTGTTCGGAAGCTATCTTCAAATTGTCAGCGTGAATGATCTTTAGTTTGGAATGATCCCGGAGGTCGAGGATTTCATAACGATTTTTTCCGAGGTTTTTCATAATCCTATATGGGCCATCCCATTTTGGGTATAATTTGCGATGAGCACCTGGCGGTTTCACGCTCTTCAGATAACATCGCATACCGACGATTATAGTCCGTTGACGGGGATGACGCCTATGTTGCTCTTGCTCCATCTGTTGGTTTCGTTGGTCGAGGGCATAGCGGATTATGTCAAAAATCTTGAAAGATCGTTCAGCTAGTTGCTGATTTGCTTCTGTCATTTCGGAAGATGATAGAACTGCCGGGTCGGTTTGGTCGGGCAAATCAAAAGGTAGACGCTTGTCGTAGTGATAGAGGACGAAATGAGGGGTGTCCCCGATGGACACATTATAGCCATTGTTGATGGCTGTTTGTACCATGGGAAGGGAATCATCCCATGTACGGGAGGATGTACCTGTGCGGATGGTATGCCACAATGTGTGTATTTTTAATTTTACACATGTTACAGAGTGACTCGAACAGTTTGGAAATAAAACTAAGGGCGTTATCCGAGATTAGGATGGAAGGAGTAGTATGATTCTGGATGACGCGTTCCACTAGGGCTCTTGCCACAGTTTCCGAGGTCTGGTCTGGAATGGCAGCTACTTCGCTGTAACGCGAGAAGTGGTCCGTAAACACAATGATGTACTGATTTCCCTTTGATGTTTTGGGAATGGTCCCAGTATATCCATTCCAGTTCTTTGCCAGGGCCTTTGGCATACTGGATATTTATGCATCGGAGCTGTGGATGGTACGTTGCCCTTATGTTTAAACACGACGGACATTCGGCGATGTATTCATGTACCGTTTTGTTCATCTCGGGAAAATGGTATCGCTCCAAAAGACTTTGATGGTGCGATCCGGCCCCATGTGTCCATACAAAGGTGAGTCGTGACAAAGTCCAATGGCTATATCGACGAGATCCTTTGGTATCTCCACGAGGTCGTTTCCATCTTCGTTCCTGAAATGTACGAGCCCATCTTTGAGGTTGTACTGTTCTTTTACCTTCGATGGTTCCTTTTGTTCCAGGCGCGCCCGAAGGTTTTGGGTGTGTTGGTCCTGTTGTTGGGAGTATTGCAGACACTCGTAGTCGAACACAGGAAGAATTCCTATTTTATTCACTCGGGCGTCGGGCTTGAGTCTCGACAATCCGTCTGGAATAACTTGCAGTTTTCCCGGTTTGTATACGATTTTTGCTGCAAAGTCCTGAATCAACAGAGCCCATCTACTCAATCGTCCTTCAAGTAGCTTGTCCTTGAAGAGGTACGTGAGTGGCTTATGATCAGTCTTGATGGTTACATCGTAGCCATAGACGATATTTCGGAATTTTTTCAAAGCCCAATATACCGCTAGGGCCTCTCGGTCCGTAGTGGAATAATTCCGTTGAGGTGCAGAGAGAAGTTGACTGGCATAAGCAATGGGTAATTCCACACCGTCTACGTCCTGTAACAGGACGGCTCCTAGTCCATAGGAGGAAGCATCTGTGGCTATGATGAAGGGTCTTGTGTAATCAGGATATTGTAAAATGGGATGACAGGTTAGTTTATTAATTAAAGTTTCAAAGGCATGTTGGTGATCGGATTCCCAGTTAAATTTCGAATTTTTCTGGAACAAATTAGTAATGGGTTTAGCAATATTTGAAAATTGGGGGATAAAGTTCCGATAGAATCCGACAAAACCAATAAATGCACGGGCGTCGTCGATGGTTTTGGGTACAGGGTACCTTTCCAGGGCTTCGAGTTTGGCTGGATCAGGTTTAATTCCTGTGGACGAGAGTAGGAATCCTAGGTATACCAGGGATTCTTGTAAAAAATTGCACTTTGCAAGCTTCAGTTTAAGGTGTGCTTTTCTCAAGTGTGATAGCACATTCTGAAGGCGTTGAAAGTGTGTTTTTATGTCCGAACTGTAGACGATAATATCGTCAAGATAAACGAGAGCTTCGACACCTAATAGGTCGGAAAGGACTATATTCATCAACCTAGAGAAATTAGCAGGCCCATTTCGGACTCCGAAAGGTAAAACCTGGAATTCGTAATGGCCTCGGTTAGTGGAGAAAGCAGTCAATGCCCGAGATTCGGGACTGACCTCCATTTGCCAATAACCCGATGCTAAATCGAGGGATGAAAAAAGTTCGCTTTCCCTACGTTCAGAATTGTTTCCTGCATGTTTGGAATCGGGAAACGGTCTGGGATGGTAATGTTGTTCAGGCGTCTAAAATCTATACAAGGGCGAGATGTTCCGTCCTTTTTGGAGACGAGAATCATAGGAGCGGACCAGGGACTAGCTGAAGGCTGAATGACATCCTGCTCCAACATGTCCTTGATGTGTTCCTCAATAGTGACTAATGGGAATGTGGAACCCGATAGGGAGGAATGAAAATGGGTTTGGAATTGGGTTCCAACTTGATTTCAAAAGGGACCAAATTAGTTCGGCCCAGAGGATCTCCTTTTAGGGCAATCACATCTCTATTTCTTATCAGGAAATCGAGAAGTGATTCCATTAGTTTGGGATCCTGTAAAGCTGGTGACTCCTGAAGGGAGTGCTCCAGACATTTTTTATTCTTCTTTTAATACTGAAGGATTTAATCTAAGGAACTGGAAACACGATTTATCATACTGATGGGAAATCTGAATCTACTTCTACTGTGGAAACAGTTCCTATTTTCTGATTTGAAGTTAATTCTATAGGACTTTTTCCTTTGTTTAAACAAACAACAGGGATAGCTGAATTCTGACTCTGACTAAGGACTTGGGCAATAAGAACATCTCTTTTGAAATTACTTTTCTCTGTAATCAGAGTACGCTCTGACTCTAATAATTTTCCTTGACTGTTAACTACTTTTGCTAGGAAACAAATCTTCTCATAAGGTGCTACTGTTATATGCTCGGTAGGGCATATGAAAAATTGTGAATCTGATCTGGTTCGGCGACTAAAATTTGCCTTATGGCTGAACTGAAGCTGGCTGACTGGAAACTGGCTGACTGGAAACTGACTGTGTTGATCCAACTGGATTCAACAACTGGAACTGATTACCCTGGGGTCTGATTTCTGGAGCGGTTGTCCCTCTGGATGCAACCGGCTGACTTGAACTGCTATCAAGTGGAGGGGGTTTCCTATTTCTTTCGGAAATCTGAACTGAACTAATTCTATTAGCATTAAGCTGTCTGTCATTCTCACGGAGATGGTGTGTCCTATTTCGACACTTTACTAACTTTCCGGCTGGGTAAATCTCCCATTGATTCCGGTTAAAAAAATCCATACCTAGTAGGATGTCTGTCTGAAAGGTGGCGACTGTGTCCACTATACAACATTTCGCGGGGTATACCGCGTTTCCAACTTCTAAATATAACTCAATTTCTCCGTATGTAGGTATGGGTGTGCCCGTAACTCCTCTGAGTTGGCAGGATGGTGCCTTAAGTTCATATTTGTAATTTGTACTCTCTAGTAATTCATCTACACATTGTTTCTTAATTAACGTCGCGTGTGCTCCTGTATCTAGGAGAGCAGTTAAATCTTGGTTATCGGTGCTACAATTTATTATTAAATCTAGGAGGTCCGCACCTATTATCCTGATGGGGAGTTTGTGTGCGTATCTGGGTTCATTACTGTAATTTAGGAGGGAGGAGGTTGAACTGCCGCCAATGTAGGGTCTAAAAAAGGGCTCGAATGGTCTTCTATGGGAGGACCTGGGTCATATTCTACGGGATACATACGCTGGAGGGTGTTCTTGAAAACTGTACTCTGGGGAAAATGATTCCTCCACGGGTACTTCTACGTACCGAACTAGTTGACCTTGCTGGTTGTACTGAGGTTTGTACATGGGGTAAGAGTGTGGTTGACCCTGTGGTCGTAATCTATTGGGTTGGTAGTTCGACTGAGGCTGGGAATGGACTGGTTTCTGGGGATTGGATGACTTTTGGGATACGTTTTGGGAACGTGGTGGTTTGGTTTCTGAAAGTGGGGTCTATACCCTGCAGGGGCTTTATCAGCACACTTTTGGCGATCGCCACGGCGATGACCATGTTCGTGACAGTGGGAGCAATAAGAGATAATTACATGACTTATCATGTGCCCAAAGCTATCGCAGTTAAAACACTGTGGAGGAGGGCGTGTATTCTGGGTTTGGGGGGCTTGTTTCTGGGTGGTGTCCCTGCATTGGCCTCGATTTATAGGTTGTTGTTGTTGTTGCTGTTGGTGTTGTGGCTGCTGCTGTGAATGTAATGTACGGGGTTTCTCTACCCTTTCGGTAGTTCTGGTTTGCTAAATCGGGGTAATGTTCCCGTGTTTTGTTTATGGCTACACTTACAGGTTTGTCAACATTTAAAAACTCCTGAAACTTTTTTTTAGGTGCTCCGGGTAGGTTTTGGTAAATAGTTGTTGCTACTATTAGATTTCTTTGTTTCGAAGTGAAAGTTATGCCACATGCATTTTCTGCGGCACGGAGGGCTTCTCCTACAAGTTTATGTGTTCGTGTAATAAAATTGTTTAAATCTTCGTGTTCCTCTTTCTTCCATTTAGCTTGGAAGACTGCTTCTAACGTGGCTAAGGGTTGTGCAAGTGTTATTTCTTTAAAAAATTCTAATAAGTTTTGTTTAAAATCGTCCCATGTTGTAGCTTCGCTAATTGATGGGACGTAGTGACTGTGTCATGAGCATTCCCTCTTTAGGGTCGATAAATCTTTTTGCTTCTCTAATTTTTATATCATCATCGGTGATGGTTTCGCGTAAGAAATGTTGCTCTAAAGATTCAATCCAAGGTCTTACGCGTGGTTCAACAAAGCGATTATCTATGGTCCCCTTAAAAATTAAAACAGTATGGGAAGGTTTACTAGTCTGCCTAAGTTAATGCTGGGGAGGGGGTTTGAGACTGAGACATATTGGCTTGTTCTGGATCTGAAGTTGTGTGTTTGGGAGTATGTTTGAAGGGCGCGGGGTAGGTGGAAAAATGGGTGTAGGTAAATTTTCGATGTCAGAAAGCGCACCGTCTGAATCGCTCATATGTGAAGGTACTTATTAATGTGTTCTAATTAGGTCTGCTTGACCGATCTTAATTTATGGAATGATCACTTAAGGGGTTTTCCTAACTACACTATCTAAAAAAAAATAAATGCCAACAATTTGCCTACTAGGGAAAATTTGAAAAGATTGCAAACAAAAATAAAAAATGTAAACAAGATTTCACTCAATGTACGTGAAGGTATGGTAATACTATGTTTGGTACATTAAATAAAATTATACTATACTAACTAGAATAGTAAAAATAACTGAAATATGAAAATAACTGTGAAAATAACTTGAAAATAACTGTGACAATAATTCTGCGACAATATTCTGCGACAATATTCTGTGAAATACTGTTTTCAATAAAATGTATCACTGGTGTCTGAAGTGTTCACTGTGTTTTTGTTAATTCTGGCTCAATACTAAATATTAATTGTTATTAATAATGACTTTTCAAATGTTTAGAAATTATTTTAAAAAAGAGTTTTGTACTTAAAATTCCTACGGCGAAATCCTTAGAGACGTGTCCTGAAGACGTGTCTTGTTGGCCAATTGTTCTTGGATGAAAACTAGGCGTGGAGAACTTGGAGTCGTGACGCACCGGTTCAAGGGTGGATGTGACGAACTAGAAGTCGTGACACGCCGGTCAACTGGGTGTTGGTTCTGGTTCCAGGGACTGGAAGACTGGAAGAATCCTGGAGTCGTGAAGATCCTGGTTAAAGGGTCGCCAGTTGTTATCCCCTCCGTCTATGGCCCGTGTTGTTTCGAAGTCGACGGGGGTTCTAGTTAGGTGGCAGCAACGGATGTGTGACTTGAAGTAGTTTTCTTCTATATTACTCTCCGAGTTCTTCTATAGTGGCTCGGAGGACTCTGATAGACTTACTCAAAATGCTGAAGGTTCCGGACTCTTCTTATAGCGTATCCGGAAAGTTTAATGACTAAGTTCTTCTGAAGAGAGCAAGGCTCGAAGGATAAGATAAAAATTTCTTTACTGTAATTTACTGCTAAAATGTACAGGTAGTGCTCAGCCTCTGAATTAGCTTCTGAATGACAATGGAAGATTTTTAGTGGGTTTATATACCCAAAAACTGCTAACATCATTATTATTAAATGCTAAAAAGGCTGTATTATTTTTGCACAATATTCGAAAATAAAGTAAATTTTTAGCTGTGGTAAGGCTTGAACGAGTAAACAAAATATTTGAAGACGAAACCATATTTTTATCTTAAACCGCGACTTTTCAGATCTGATGTTATCATGATCTGCCAAGTTAACTAAAAGTGGAAATCGGACTATGCATCTTTACACTAAAATATGCATATGAGTAAAATTTTAAGGTTTAAGATGTACAATTTTAATGCTTAGGCAAGACATGATCTCATCTTTTATAACGAAAGAATGTATACAAATATGAACATTGCAAAGCTTAAGCACGATTCCTTATTAAGCGAAATCTAAAAAAATGATTATGAGATTTTAAAAAAACAACAGGTCACCAATTATTTGGCAAAGTAGAAAGCAAATCAAAAATTTTATCCAAACTCGCGTTGGGCGATTTTGGTCCTTATGTAAAAATGAATACACACACGTACATACATATGAGTATAGGCATTATATAAAGTTAAATATATAAGAATATACAGGATTATATAAATACATGAACCATATAACACATGAATTTTTAAAATGGATACTTTTTCTTGAAATGGATACAAGAACTATATAAATGAATACAAGAATTACATGAAGAATAAGATAGTATAGGAATATGGGAATTATTTATGGTTCATTTTTACATATGCAAACAACTCGCTATAACATTTTGATCACTTTGATTACTAATTTACCTTTCATTGGCAATTGCTATAACAATATATTGTTTGGGTTTTTTTTAAATTATAAAATATATGATGCTATAAAGAGTATATAGTTCATCATATATATATATATATTATATATATATATATACACATATATAATATATATATATACATATATAATATATATACATATATAATATATATATACATATATATACAGTATATATTAGTGTGGACCAAAAAAATGAAGGTTTAAAAATCTTTGTTCCACATGAGTAATGTTATTCCTTTTGCTTACCTTAATCAAATTACAAAATTTGAAACCTCTAGGTCAAGTTTTAGGGGTCCCGAGAAAATTGCACTTTTCCTTTTAATGCTGAAAAAATTAGTTTTTCCTCATTTTCATAAGTTCTGCTTTATTTTTTGTTGGAAATTCTTTACGATTCTTGAAAACTGTTTTGAGCAGGTATTGTTTGTCCTCTTCTTTAGTTGTCACTGCTTGATTAAATTTTTCAATCAATGCAACACCCCGCTCAGCTGTGTCATTTGTCACTCTAAGGGCACGAACTCTAGCACAGCCTCTTTGGTACTCAGGATCTATTCCCCATGTTGATGCAGAATTTTCAGTGAAGAGAGAATTGAGATGTAGAGCATCAAAAGAGATTTAGTCCTTGAAGTAACAAAATCAGAAATCCTTTTTCTTTAAAAGAAGCTAGGGTTACCTTTGCTTCTAAACGTTTCAGTCCCTTATTTCTTGGAGGCATTTTGATATTATTTCGCATTTGCTCCTTTTCTTCAAGGGATATGCTTTTGTCAAAGAAGCTTAATCCAACAAGTGTTTCTGAGAGGTACCACAGATGTCGTTCAATGGCATTTTGGGCTTGCTTGATAACACTTGATATCAAAGAATTTTCCTCCATTATTGCAAGATCTTGCAAAAATTTAAGATCAACATTTGGGGCTTCCTCTGGTTGAGAAGCTTTTGCCCAAGATTTTGCGTATACCAATGCAACAAATAAACAAATTTCTGTTATTGCATCAAGTTCTTTTTTAGTCATCTTAAATTGATTTTGGAGAAGAAAAAGCTTAAATGCATAAATTCCTTTTGCCATCCATCTTGCATGATGGTACGCTCCAGGTCTCTTCAAGGGAGTATTAGAAATGCTTTCTTCTCCAAAAACAAGAGAACAAGTTGAAAAAATTCTTTATAATCATCTCTTGGCTGTTTAGAGTTGAGTGCCTCCTTCATGATTAAGACTGTTTGATTTTTTAAATCTTGAACTCTTTCAATTATTCTGCAGCTTTGGGAATCAACAGCAGTTGTGATTTGAGAATGATCCATAAAATCCCATTGAGTTTTGAATCTTTTGAAGATTGGAATATCAGGTTCAGAGGAATGGCCCATAGAAGTCCGGAAGACTTGAGATAGGACAATCTCATAAATATGGTGTCTGCAGGCTAAATATAAAAGCTCTTTTCCAAGTTCTTGTTCAATTTTAGTGCAAGCTCCAGCATGGATTCCGGTATTGGATGCTGTTGTGTCAAATGACAGCCCAATAATTCTCTGGGTCATATCATGTTCTTGCAGGAGAGAAATGCAAACACGAGCCATCTCCGTACCCGTGCCAGCAGTGACTTTAGGAATTCCCAGCAATTTCTCTTCACCATTCCCACTGACTAACACTGCAATCCTCTCCGTTCTTCCTTCGCCTGCAAGAAAAAGTTAAAATATATAATTTATATATAATTTATATATATTTATTTTTAATATTTTATTTTATATATATTATATTATATATTTAATATTTTATTTTAT